>JASTWR010001115.1:0-56884 GCA_030770355.1 Harpagoxenus sublaevis
TACGTATTACTTTGCATATATTTTTCCAAAACCTATTTTTCCATAAATCATTTATCTATTTTATTCTTTTTCTACAGTTTTCTTGATAAATCGAAACCTCGTTATACGCCTCGTATCTTGAGCAGACGATTCGCATTGACACCAACTGCTTATAAGTATTTGGAAATTGGGATCAGCGTGAGACCTCCACACAGTTTTTTTGTGGAATTGATCCTTGGCGACAACCGAGGAAACCGAATCGCGATGCCCTATGGAAGATGGACAACGATCATGGAAAGACGCACGGACATCGAAAAACTTATAGAGTCAACCACATTTTCAGCGCTGTCTATACAAGAACTAAAAATGGAACTCGTTAAAATGCGCGGTGAAAATAATGTGAAACTTACGTTACGCGACACATGCTTGTACATGAAGCCGTCAACCGTACTGTTTCTATTTGAGCTCGAACAGTGTCTCAATAATGTATACGTCGAGCTAGCACCGCAAGCGAGAGAGGTAGATGATAAATGTATAGAATGTGCAAAGATCTTAATAAAATATTATATTTCCGAAAAATATGACGCCGCTAAAATCTTGCGCAGCGTTTGTGATAAAAATTCAATTTTAGAATGTGAACTAATAGCGTATGCTATAGATAAAATTTTGTATAATGCCTTGTGGGAGAGACCTATTGATGTATGTGAGTGATATAATCCCTTGTTTAAATGGGGATATGATGTAGTAGGATAATGAATAAATAAATGTACAATAACACGGTAAAAAATTTTAAATTATTTTCTCCTTCCACTTTCTTCTCCTCTATTCCTTGTTTAAATTATGCGTTGCGATAATGTCTCTTTCTTAAACTATAAATTTAAGAAACTAATAAAATGTTTAAATTATTTAAAATATTAAAATATTAAAATACCGAGGAGGAGGAAAGATAGTTCGAGAACGCGAAGGGAAATGAGTCGAGCGAGAGAAAGAAACGTAGTACGTGACGTTACAACTCCAAAATGGCGTCGTGAAACATGTTCGAACACGAAGCCCTCGACAAAGAGATCTCCACAGAAAGAAGAAAAGAAAAAAAGACAAATTGACGTCACGATAATTTATTGTCGATGTCATAAATTATAGCTGATCACCCTTAGGTTATTTTAAATATTACACTAGGGGGATTCAAATAAGTTGAGGTTAACGGTTTGACAGGTTATGTATAGGTTATGTCGGGTTAAACTCACTCTTCGTCTTTTTCTCACCTACAAAGAATTAACTTTTTAACCCGACATAACCTGTTAAACCGTTAACCTCGACCTTATTTGAATCCCCCTACTGTGTCCCGACAAGCGCGCCTAAATTCCCTCTCCCCTACCTTTCCAACGCGGACCTATCAACGCAATTGCACGATCCCCCTCCGGGATCTTGCACCACGGGCCCCACACCCCCCACCACCACCGGACATAGAGAACACCTCATAGGGCACGCTTGCGACTAACATCGCGGTCGATATGTACAATAGATAAACAACTTATTAAATCTTGTTCGGTATGTTATCTACGTACAGTTAGCAATCGCATGTACCATCGGACTAATTCGGATGGTAAAAAAACCACGTGACTAGTTTAGATGGTAAAAGAGATCGCGTGACTTTGATCGATATTATCGACCGTGATCTTGGTCGCGAACGCCATCTATGAGTCCCTCTAGGTACTACGTGGAACCCCCCTGCCCCGCTTACCCCTCGCCCACACATCTGGCATCTGGGTTAGAACTCTCCTATCCTATCTACTTATGATAATAGTAATATCACCTACGAAACGTATTATTTTATGTACTATTTTTCTTTGTACTATTTTAACACGTTTGCTGCCGATCACGCGCCAGCACGTGGTCGGCAATATGGCCACTTATGGTACAAATGCTTGAGGAGGGAGGAGAGGATTTGCCACCTCGATCACCAAATCTTACTCCTCTTGATTGTTACTTTTGGGGCTACCTAAAGAATAAGGTTTTTGTCCGTCTAAACCCGTGGGAAAGTGGTCAAAATTTGCTTTAAAGGGGTCAAAATAAATCACTTTTAATTTAACTTAAATAACTTTCAGTTTAAAAGTGACTTATTTTGTGACTCCTGTAAATAAAATTTTGATCATTTTTCCACGGGTTTAGACATACAAAAATGCTACCATCGTATCAGCAACCCAAAAAACGTAAGATTACGTATTACACATTTTAGGCAAAAAACGGTCTATTTCACTCACTCTCCCTTGATACGCCGTAACACCGAGAAAATAATCGTACGGACCTCAAATTTTTTTAATTTGCAGGTAAAAGTCCATATTTTACGATGGTTATCATAACATTTGCGAAATAATTTTATTCCACCCAGTAGAGTGCGTTAAATTATAAAAGTTTTTGGAGAAAAAACACGTCCTTACTTTTAAAGAGATAGCGGGAGCGGAAGAAGATAAAATCAAAATCTAACGAAAGCTTCTTAAAGTAGAGACTTTACCCTTTAAAATGAGAAAAAAAATTTTAAATACGATATTTTTTCGCGGAGATACGCTTATTTAAAATAATGCAAAATTTTGATATAAATTAAGTGATGCCATAATTTTTTTAAGGAGTGTATGTATATGTATACGTAACAAAGGCAAATGAGAGCCAGAATGCCGATTGTATAAGGCGACAATTATATTATATATTACAAAATTCGGTAAATGTGCAGAAATGTTGCTCCAGCAGAAATCGCGTTTTTTTTTGTGATAATCAACAAAGCAAGTTATAAAAACATATATACGTAAGGTTATAAGGGGGGGGGGGAGGGGCTTTAAGCTTTTATTAGGAAAAATCAATGTTAGAGACTAATATATCGAAGTACATGCGTGGACAGAGGAGCGCGTTCCACAGGGGTCGGGGTGGGTGGACCTCGCTTTACAACTTACAAAGTACATGCGTGGACAGAGGAGCGTGTTCCACAGGGGTCGAGGTGGGTGGACCTCGCTTTACAACTTACAAAGTACATGCGTGGACAGAGGAGCGCATTTCACAGGGGTCGGGGTGGGTGGACCTGGCTTTACAACTTACAAAGTACATGCGTGGACAGAGGAGTGTGTTCCACAGGGGTCGGGGTGGGTGGTATTTTTGATGCTTTGTGATTTCTCTGAATATTATAAGTTGTGCGCTCCCTCAATAAGGACGTATCTTTGTAAATAATGATACTTTGCGCTCGAGTGACAATGTCTGATTTTTTCTAAGAGGAGACTGTCAGGTAATACTGCTGCAATTTTATTTCTGACTTATTTCCGTTTAGCTTTTTAGAAATGTATTTTCCCCTTTCTCTTTTTTAAATAAGGCAACAGTCGCCTCGGAAAACTACATTGTTTCTCTGTGTCTGATGTGGCAACGATTTGTAATGCCGAACAACGGAATTGACAGCTTGGCTGGAATTTGCGACTTTTGAATGTATAACGATGGCGTAACTACACGTTTTTAAATTTTTGTTTCTCCTTACCACACTAAAGAAGGTCCGAACCAAAGACCGAAACGTTTATATGTATGCACGTCTTCGGAATTTTGTAATATATAATATAATTGTCGCCTTAAAATCGGCGTTCTGGCTCTTATTTGCCTTTGTTACGTATTATTTGTTTTTGCAAGAGCTTTGACATGTTGGATCTTTACAAATCCTCATTGGGCAATAGTCTCCCTAGACATTTGTCACTATGATAGGCAGTAGATTTAAGTTGGCAACAGTGTATAACGAGAAGTCAGAACGCAACGTGCACCATTAAAAGTGTGTAACCGAATCCTTTCTTCTTCACCTTTCCGGAATACATTTGCTATAGTCGAAACATTGGTCCTTCAAGCCGGATGGAATGAAGAAGTAATACAGCAAGAATTCAGGCGTCAATATCCAAGAGTGTGAATACTGAAAGCCGCTTTCCGAAAAGAAGACAAGCGAGCTGCCGCTGAACTCCCCGTCAGAAGACGACGTACAAGGTACAAGCGGGCCTACTATCATTCCCGCCGAGCAGCGAGCCACCGCTGTCCTCCCTCGTCGAGAAGACAACGTGCAGCCGGCTCTCTTTCTCGCGAGACGTCGCTGTTCCCGCCAAGCTGCGAGCTACCGCTGTCCTCCCTCATCGAAAAGACGACGTGCGGCCGGCTCTCTCTCTCGCTCACGTGAGACGTCGCTATTCCTGCGGATGAGCCACGAGCTACAGCTGTCCGCCATTGTCAAGAAGACGACGCACACCCTCTCTCTCTCGCTCTCAGGCGAGACGCCGCCATTTAAGCAGCTCGCAGCCAGCTACCGTTGTCCGCTATCGTCGAGAAGACGACACATAACCCTCTATTTCTCTCGCTCTCAGGCGAGATAAGCTGTTCCTGCGGATTCTGAGCAGCAAGCTATCGCTGTCCTCCATCGTCAAGGAGACGACGTACAGCTGCCTCTCTCTCGCTCTCAGGCGAGACATCGCTCTGTTCCCACTGAGATGTAAGGCGACGCATCGCCGCCCTCCTGGTGAGCCACTGCTGGACTCGGCATTGCGGACATGGATAAGAGGAATCGCCAACCAGTAATCGTTCTTGCAGCACACGTGTATCAATAAGTATAATTAAAAGTTAAGCAGTTAGCATCACGTGCAATAAATAAAACTGAGTCAATATTCGGGTCAGTACTTACAATTAAATATATCATTTTAGTAGAATATTAAGTATTATATTAGTAAAATATTAAGTTACTATGGCCGAATTACAGCAATTAATAACAGAGATGTAGAGTAAAGGCAAAATTCACTGCTTTTGGAACTTTTATCACAGCAATTCAAACAAATCCACACAAGCGTATGGAACTAGTCAGCAGAATAGAAAAGGCTGAAGCATTGTGGACTGAATATGATGCAATTCAAAATAAAATTCAAGATTTCGATAATTCGGCCGATTAATTTGCACAGCGAACCAACTTCAAAGATTCTTATCACGAGCTAATTAGCAAGGCTCGAAATCTGACAATAGGAAATCAAGCCATTCTAGCAGGTAATGTACAGCCAGAATTACTGCTGATTCATTAGCAGTTCGACCTATCGTAAAGTTGCCCAATATAGATCTTCCTAAATTTGATGGAAATTACAAACGGTGGATACCGTTTCGAGACTTATTCGAATCTCTCATTGCATCTAACGTTGCCCTATTTCCAGTTCAAGAATTACGTTATTTAAGAAGCACATTAACTGGCAAAACTACAAAAGTAATAACAGCCTTGGAAATAACTAATGATAATTACGAGATAGCATGGCGGTTGTTAAAGCAAAGATATAAAAATAAAAAGCTTATACTACAATATCTTATTCAAACTCTGATTGATCTACCGTTTATTAACAAAGAATCGTATATAGATCTCAGATCTTTAATAGACGCCATGTCGCAATGCACGCAAACTTTAACGAAGTTGGGTCAGCCGGCAGAAAACTGGGGTATCTTGTTGATTCACTTATCCGCCCAAGATTGATAAGGGATCTCGAAGAGAGTGGGAGCTGAAAAGATCTACCATAGATGAATTTCCTATTTTAACAGAATTTTTAGAGTTTCTTACGAATCGTAATGTCTTTCTGGAGTCAATGAGTCGTGCCAATCGTAATTTTCAAATTTATAGCGATAATCGAAGCAATACCAAAACACAAGGCCAAATAAAAAACACGTCGCATGCATACGTTGCTTCAAATACTTTTTTATGCTTAATATGTTCTGATAATCATAAGACACACGAGTGCAATGTACTTCGCGGAATGTCAATTGCTGATAGAAATCTCGAAGTCAAAAGAAAACGCTTATGTATTAAATTCCTTAAGGCTTTTCACGGGCGAAATTGGAAAGCCCCCAATTGCAAGCAATGCAAAAATTATCATAATACGTTGCTGCATATACCTAACTCTTCAGATACACAAGCATCAAGTAGTTAAGATACAAGTTCTAAGATAGAAGATAAAACAGCCTCCGTAGTTACTAATCAAACGCAAACCCAACTTATTGCTATTGCTTCGAGCTCAGACTCAACATCAGTTTCGGTTAATCATTGTAGCGCTCAAAGAACACCTTAGGTCTTACTTTCTACAGCTATATATTAGTGCGTGATTGTCACGGAGTCCTACACGAGTGCCGTGCTCTTCTCGACAGCGGGTCACAATCCAATTTTATTAAGTATTGTAGCAAAATACTAAACTTAAGACCCGAAGCCATTGATACAACTATTGTAGGCATTAGTAGCTCTTCCATTAATGCTGCCCAGCAAATATATACAACAATTAAGTCACGAATAAGCGCGTTTCAAACTAAACTTCCTTTTCTAGTTGTTAATAATATTACTGAGCGTTTGCCAACGGCAGACTTAAACAAGAGAAACTTAGAAATTCGTCCCGACATTCAGTTAGCTAATCCTGAATTTCATTCGCCAAGAAACATGGACATTTTGATAGGCGCCTCCATTTTTTTGGAACTAATATGTAATCGTCAAATACGACCGCCAAGGCAAGCTCTTATATTGCAAGAAACATTGCTCGGATGGATTATATCAGGTCGCGTGCAATCAAAGGAAATTCTATCAAAGCATAAAACACATTGCGGCGTTTCTGCAAATTTAAAGCTTAGCCACCAACTGGAAAAATTGTGGGAGTTGAAAGAGATAAATCAGAAAGTGCAGCTTTCTAATGAAGAAGAAGTTTACTTCGTCGCTACTCACTCCAGAGATGAGGAAGGCCGTTTTATTGTTAAATTGCCATTAAGAGGTGACATTTATGAGCTAGGTGAATCTTATTCCATTGCCGAAAAAAGATTGAAGGCTTTAGAACGAAAGCTAAAGAAACAAATTGATTTGAAGCGTCAATATCACGAGTTTATACGTAAGTACTTAAGTCTGAATCATATGCAAGAGGTACCATACCAAGAGGAGAATCACGAACCTTCGTATTATATTCCGCATCATGCGGTCATAAAAGAAGATAGTACTACTACTAAGGTAAGGGTCGTCTTCGATGCATCGTGCAAAACATCATCAGGAAAATCGTTGAACGATCTACACATGGTCGGACCAAATACACAAGATAATTTAGACAATATTATAACACGTTTGCGTAAACACAAGTACGCAATGGCGGCTGAAGTTACTAAAATGTATCGCCAAATAAAGATAGCTAAAATCCACTTTAATTTGCAGCACATACTCTGACGATGGAGCCCCGAGAAACCCATTAAGATATACACTCTTATTACAGTTACATATAGGATGGGAAGTTCTTCATTTCTGGCCGTCAAAAGCCTGCAAGAAATAGCGAAACAGAAACAGGAGAAGTACCCAGAAACCGCTAAATTCATACTCAAAGACTTTTATGTAGACAACCTACTGACTGGGGCCAATACCGTGGAAGAATTAAAACAACTGAAGCAGGACATTACAAGCATACTTGCCAGTGCAAAATTCGAGCTTAGAAAATGGAAATCCAACGTTCCAGGCGTTGGTGATCAACCCAGTAATGGATCCACAGTCATGCTTGGCAAAGCGACAAAAGTACTAGGATTATGGTAGAACACGGCTACAGATACATTTTATTACAAACTAAAATTAGAAAGAGAAAATATATATAACAATTTAAGAACTTCTTGTCGCCAGCCAATAATTAAAAACGTATAATTTTTAAAATCGACCCAAGTGGCCTTGTTAATTAATAAGATGTTATGTAAAATATAAAATTTATTGCGAAAAATATTACCTCAGCCAGGATTTGAACCTGGAACCTCCCGCTTTCCGTGCAGGCGTCGTCCCAATTTGACCACTGAGGCATGTGGTAATATTTATCGCAATAACAAACTAATGTACAAATTATCTGCGCGCCGACTTGGTTTGTCAGACTTTCAACGCAGCTCCTACTGGAATATTAAGAATCCCTTCCCTCCCCTGTCGACCCAACATTAACTGCGCGCCAACTTGGTTTGTCAGACTTTCAACACAGCTCCTGTTGGATACCCTCCCACCCTATATTAACACCATTCTTCAGGTCAGGTTTGAAATAAAACAATTTAAGAACTTCTCATTACCAGCCAATAATTAAAAACGTATAATTTTTAAAATCGACCCAACTGGCCATGCTAATTAATAAGATGTTATCTGGAATCTAGAATTTATTGGGAAAAATATTACCTCAGCCAGGGTTTGAACCTGGAACCTCCCGCTCTCCGTGCAGGCGTCGTCCCAATTCGACCACTGAGGCATGTGGTAATATTTATTGCAATAACAAACTAATGTACACATTGGGACGACGCCTGCACGGAAAGCGGGAGGTTCCAGGTTAAAACCCTGGCTGAGGTAATATTTTTCTCAATAAATTCTATATTCTAAATATCATCTTATTAATTAACATGGCTAGTTGGGTCGATTTTTAAAATTATACATTTTTAATTATTGGCTGGCGACGAGAAGTTCTTAAATTGTTTTATTTCACACCTGACCTAAAGAATGGTGTTAATATAGGGAGGGAGGGTATCCAACAGGAGATGTGTTAAAAGCCTGACAAACCAAGTCAGCGCGCAGTTAATGTTGTATCGACAGGGGAGGGAGGAGATTCTTGATATTCCAGTAGGAGCTGCGTTGAAAGTTTGACAAACCAAGTCGGCGCGCAAATAATGTGTACAATAGTTTGTTATTGAGATAAATATTTCCACATGCCTCAGTGGACGAATTGGGACGACGCCAGCACGGAAAGCGGGAGGTTCCAGGTTCAAACCCTGGCTGAGGTAATATTTTTCGCAATAAATTCTATATTCTAGATAACATCTTATTAATTAACATGGCCAATTGGGTCGACTTTAAAAATTATACGTTTTTGAAATATATATTAATTTCGACAACGATTGGCTAGATAAAGGATGTTAATTAGAATTTAGAATTTATTGCGAAAAATATTGCCCTAGCCAGTGTTTGAACCTAGAACCTCCCGCTCTCCGTGCAGGCGTCGTCCCAATTTGACCACTGAGGCATGTGGCAATATTTATTGCAATAACAAATATACACATATTATTTTGCTCCAACATTAGAAAACTGCGCGCCGACTTGGTTTGTCAGACTTTTAACACAGCTCCTATTGGAATATATCCTCTCCCTTACCCTTAGTTAAATCGATTCGATTAACTAATGTTAACATCATTTTTCAGGTCGATGATGTGTAATAAACAGAAAGTAATGGTATATTTCGCCAATAATTGATTAACGAGAAAATATATATTAATTCCGACAACGATTGGCTAGATAAAAAATGTTAATTAGAATTTAGAATTTATTGCAAAAAATTTTGGCCCAGCCAGGGTTTAAACCTGGAACCTCCCGCTCTCCGTGCAGGCGTCGTCCCAATTTGACCACTGAGGCATGTGGTAATATTTATCGCAATAACAAATATACACATATTATTTTGCTCCAACATTAAAATTAGAAAGTCAGCAGAAGGTTACAAAGCGTTACATATTAGCTAACGTTGCGCAAATTTATGACCCCCTCGGATGGTTAGGGCCAGTAACGGTGAAGGCCAGTATAATTATGCAGCGTTTGTGGCAGCTAAAAAGCGGTTGGGATGACATCGTAAATGACAAAATACGTGCATTATGGAGATCAAACATTGCTTGTCTGGAGGACATCAGCATCCCTAAAAAAGCGACGAGTGACAATACAGTCAAAATTGAGTTACATGGTTTCTGCAATGCATCAGAAAATTCCTACGGCGCCTGTTTATATCTACGCATCATTTCATCCGATTCTAAATATACTATAAGACTGTTCTGTGCCAAATCGCGAGTAGCACCCATGAAATAGATATCTCTACCTAAGTTAGAATTGTGTGGCGCTCTTTTATTGGCAAATTCAGGTGAAAAGGTCATTCAAGCACTAGATATCAGTTTAGATAAAGTACATTATTGGGGCGATTCCAGAATAGCACCAGCATGGATCAACGACGAATCAAACAAGTGGAACACATTTGTAGCTAATAGGGTGGCAAATATCCACCGCGTTGCGAGTAAGTACAATGGCATCACATAAAATCACAAGACAACCCAGCGGATCCATTGTCATGAGAAATCAATCCTGAGAAGCTAAAATCTACAAGTATATGGTGGGAAGGACCCGCATTTCTTCATCATGACACTGTGTTACTTCCGTACGAGTGTAAAAACACAACGAAAGACACCTGAATTTCGTGTTACAAAGGTATTAACGCACCACTCAGCTACACGGGATTCCACAATCATTGAAAGATTTTCGTCATTCACAAGAGTAAAACGTGTAATAGCAAACTGCCTATGTTACAAGAATAATGCCTCAAAGGATACTGTGAAAACAACTGGAGCTCTAACAGTTAACAAAATTAACAAGGTAATAATTGCGATTATTAAAATCTGCCGAGCAAACAAATTCCCAGAAGAATTACCTGATCTTCATAAGCGGTCGCAGTTAGATTCCAAAAGCAAACTACTAACATTGCATCCCTTTTTAAATTCTGATGGTCTCATTCGTGTGGAGGAAAGGCTCCATCACGCACCAATAAAATATGCTCAAAAGCATCCAATTATTTCACCGAGCAAAAACCATCTTACACATTTAATAGTTAAGGACACTCATTACAAAAACTTGCACGTTGGTCTTCAATTAATTTTAGCTACCATGCGCGAAAATTATTGGCCATTAGATGGTAGAACACGATACGTCGTACTTTAAGAAATTGTATTGTTTGCTTTCGTACAAAACCTGTAATAGCAAATCAGCTAATGAGAAGTTCGCCCTCAGTCCGCGTGACACCAGCTAGGCCATTTCTAAATACTGGAGTAGATTACGCCGGCCCGTTCAGTATAAAAATCTCGCGAAACAAAACCGGTAAAGCGTATGTAGCCTTGTTTGTATGCCTAGCGACAAAGACAATACACCTTGAATTGGTATCTGATCTAAGTACCATAACATTTCTCAACGTGATAAAGCGCTTCATCTCTTGCAGAGGAAAGTGCGCTATTTTATACTCCGACAATAGGCACCACTTTCACAGGCGCCAACAACCACCTAATGGAACTAAAAAATCTTTTGCTCAAACAGTCTACACAGACACAAAATACACGAATTCCTAACGGAAGAATTTATAGAGTGGAAATTTATCCCCCCTTATGCTCCGCACATGGGTAGATTATGGGAATTCTTACAATTAGTTAAGTTGGCAAAAAAGCACATGCAAAAGATTATTGGCACAACCATATTAAATTTCGAAGAATTATACTCGATTTTAACGCAAATAGAAGCTTGCCTAAATTCGAGGCCCCTCACGCCTATTTCTGGGTGCTTTCCAATTGCAATATCCCTAGACACTTTAGTGCACACGGCGACACAAGTTGTGTTCCAATTGCCTTAATCGTCGACACAACGCTACACATCCGTACTCGCCCGAGAGCTACTAGTCGGCTGTGTAAGCTTGTGTTCTCTAGTGACAATGAAATACTAGCCACGGCAGCTATACCCATACAGCACAGAAACTTGCAGTATCATTGCAGAAACGTTGCAATATTGCAGATTGAGCTGCAATATTACAGCAACATTGTAGATATTAATTATTGTAATATTTAATATATATTACAGCGCAAGATTGTAAAAATCTTGCAGCATTATTGCAAAAATACTAAAAAAACGCGTATAAACTATATATAATATATGCGCGTAACTATATAATATATTGGCTTTGATGAGAAATAAACTGATTTTTTAGATGTGGAAATGTACATCAATTACTATCGCACGTGATTATTACTTATTTCCAGTAACTTCGGAGTGTTTGCGTGGCATATATTCGCCGTAGTCATCGCGCGTGCGCGCTGCGCGGAAAAAATGATCGGTGACTGTTCAGACTGTTGTGCTTCCAGAGGTTTCTCCCGCACATTGTTCGTTCGTCTCGTGTAGAGCTGAGTAAAACCCCTTGCACAATGCTAGGCAACAGGCAATAGGAACAGGGAACAGAAATGAGAAACCTTGTATTTATGCAGAATAGACGATGACACAGGCAATAGACACAGAACTTCCGTCACGTTGGAAATTCTGTGCCTATTGCCTGTTGCCAACCAATCATATCATTCGAATTTTTTAGGTTTGTATTGACAAATTTGAGGTTATTTCCTGTTCCTGTTGCCTGTTGCCTAGCATTGTGCAAGGGCTTTAATTGTGTGCAATATTATTATAAGTGAATTAATAATTAAGTGGAAAGGCGCAGAAATTTATTTATTAACTGTACGTTATTGGAAAGATAGAATTGGTAAGTAAACTTATTTTTTATTATTCTTTAACTAAGCTCGACTTATATATTTTGAGGTTATATACTGCGGCGCGTCTTATATTCAGCACTTGAACTATCCCAGACAACACATATGCATATCTTAATGACGTCTCAGAAAGACCTGTTTATATTATGTATACGTTTAACACAGGCCTGGTGGACTTCTAGTTTCGTATTCTCCCTTTTCATTGCATGCCTGCTCAACTTCATCCAGCGGAATAATCTCTTTCCCTACTCTCCGTGAATGAAAAGGGAGAATACGAAACTAGAAGTCCACCAGGCCTGTGTTAAACTTATACATAATATAAACAGTTCTTTCTGAGACGTCATTAAGATATGCATATGTGTTGTCTGGGATAGTTCAATTAGATTTTATGCTGCATATTAACGACATCATTATGCCTATTTCAATTCTGTTTTACAAACAAACAGGCCGTGGTTATAGTTTTAAGAAATGCTATTCTAAAAAATGGACACAGTAATTTTAATATTCAATATAAAATCTAATTTTTTTATACCAAGATATTGTAGAATATGTTATACTTAATACGTAAAAGAAAATTCATACTCCTATCAATTTACGACTTTTTGCAACTCCCCAAATTGTTCCTAATTTTTACTTTTGTCAGAATTCTGTAACCCCTTAATCTTCAGAAAGTCAGGTTTTGTCACATTTAGAACAACAAGCATTTAAACTACTTCAAGATATTATTTAGATATTTATATATTTTGTTACAGTCCTGTATTCTTCTTCCAGCTCAAAATCCGTTGCTATTGCAGTCATTGTAAGTAAATATGAATAATGCACGAAAAAGGAAATTATATTAGTATCGAAACGCCATATTAGACGAATTATTGCAGATCAAACAGATATTGGTCTTATAGAATGTTCTGAAAAATCTTCAAAAAAAGAAGTGCACCTTATCCGCACTTCTATTGAAGATTCTTGTGATTCAGATATAACTGAAATTACTAATAATGAAAATCACACATTTGATATAAATAACACCATTGTTAATGTAGATAATGAGATTTTGTTTTCAAACAATGAATATGTAAATCATTATGAACAATGTGAGAGTAATGTTATACGGGCTAGTGATCATAATTTGTACAATGTCACAACTGACAATATTAAAAACAATACTGAAGAAGACTTCAAAAATGCTATAGCTACATGGGCTGTATCGTACAATGTCCCTCATAATGCATGTAACGCTTTGTTAACTATCTTGCAGAAATACACACCTTATCACTTTCCATCACAAATGCGAACATTATTACAAACTCCACGACAAACAGATATCATCACAGTATGTAAGACAAACATTGTAAAGAATATTTTTATTGGGGTCTCGATAATGTTATCCGAAAAATGTTAATAAAAAATGATGAGATGAAATCAATTAATTTACTTATAAATATTGATGGTTTGCCATTAGGAAAATCATCAAATGCTTCATTATGGCCAATTTTATGTTCAAATACGACAGATAATACAGATAATCTTGTTGGGGCTTATTTTGGATATGAAAAACCTCGAGATCCTAATAATTATCTGGAAAGTTTAGTAAATGATTTAACTCGTTTAATAAACGAAGACTTCCGTGAATGTGATAAAACAATAGAAACAAAATTATTCGGTTTAATATGTGATGCGCCAGCGAAAGCGTTTATTTTGTATATAAAAGGCCACACTGGATTTTTTAGTTGTACAAAATGTAGAATTAAAGGGAAATATATACATAATAGAATTTGTTTTCCAAGTACAAGGTTTCCATGTTGTTTAAGGACAAATGAATCATTTGCTGTTAATGCTTATAAACATTTTCAAACAGGATACTCTATTTTGAATAATATTCCGAGATTTTTACCTATATCGCACATTCCATTAGATTACATGCACCTTGTGTGTTTGGGAGTTGTAAAGAAGATGATACTTCTTTGGATAAAAGGACCATTTTCTGTACGTCTAAGTTCACGATCAATCAACAAGATATCACATTTATTAGTTTCATTGAGAAATTCTACGCCAAATGGCTTCGTAAGAAGACCTAGATCTCTGAGAGATGTCAGACTGTGGAAAGCTGTGGAATTTAGAAACTTCCTTTTATACACAGGACCTGTTTTATTGAAACACATATTTAAAAAAGACTTATATGATCATTTTATTACAGTTCATGTAGCTATAACAATACTTGCAAGTCCAAGTCTGTGCAAAGACAGACTTATAAATTATGCAGAAGCTTTGCTCAATAGTTTTGTGATTTCTTTTAAAATATTATATGGCAAACAGTATGTCTCACATAATGTCCATAATCTTTCGCATTTATGTCCCGATGTAAAAATCTTTGGACCGCTATGTTGAAAAATGGTAAGAGTTTTTGAATCCCGGCGCTAATTCTGCGCTAGTTACCATGCCAGATATTGTACAGTAGGAACCAGCGGAACAGAATCGAAACGGTTCGGAATCGGAACGCGCGACGATGAGCTCGTCCCTTTTCCCGAGCGACCGTAGAAGCAAACGCACGTGCACGGGCGAGCGAGCGAACGAGCGAGCGAGCTAGCTAAGGAGAGAGTGTGAGAGAGAGGAGGAGAGAGCGAGATCTCCAAATCGTTGAGAAAAGATAAGTCAATTATTTTTCGTTGATTGTCCGCTTAACGGACGCATTGCTATATTTTTTTACGCTGAAACAGCAATCCTTTCTTGTTCAAAGCGATGCGAACTTTATATGTGTATATTTATTTTTATATTCGCTAAACAGTTGAGAAATATACGTTTCACTTTTCACATAACACATGTGTTGGTGCAGTTAATAATTACTTAATATTCATCAGACAATTCCCAACAGGTTATGGGCCCAGATATGCCCAGCGTGCTCAGTTTATGCATTTGGTGAATATAATAATAAAGTATAAATTACAGTAATTTGATAAAATCGGTAACAATATCGGTAATAGTAAAATTAAAGAGACATAGAATAACATATAAAACGAGTCAAATATTAAGCACAGATATTCCAGGATAAAGTAAGACTACAGCACGTGTGTTACGTGAAGAAAATAGGAAAAGGGCAAATACAGAAACAAAAGAGACTGAAGCAAAACATTGTGGGCATTCAGGAGCGCAACTGCTCACTGAGCGCTCAGTGAGCTTTTGCATCTGATTGGGATATTCCTTTAGATCTAAAAATTTACGCCTATCAGATGCAAGAGCTCACTGAGCGCTTAGTGAGCGGTTGCGCTCCTGAATGCCCCCATTGACGGTCGCGAAAGATCACGCGCGCAGAAGCTGACGCGTCGATACGGCATAGCGGTAGAAGGGATCGAGCATTCTCAAGTTTATCGATCGGTCGCGAGCGCGAAGATAACATAAGTGAGAGTCACATAGGGCGAACGGCAAATCAGTGGTACGGAAGTGCGTGCCGTACGTACAGGTGGCGAGGAATATACGTTTTTGACAGGTCGAGGCTAGGTACACCCGTGGTCGTTAACACGTCAGAACGTAATAAAATGAGAAAGTAAAAAGTAAAGTAAAATTAAGATGGCGAAAAACTTAGGCAATGACACCGCGTGTGTAGAACGTTTAGCTGACGCGGAAAATTATCAAATCTGGAAATTCCAGCTGAATATAATATTTCGGTCAAACGAATTGTACGAGATAGTACATACTCATACCGATGAGAAATTACGTGACGCCGCGTGGAAGAAGAAGGATGCCTCAGCTCAGAAGATAATTGTTACAACGATTGAGAAGAAACCGATGATGCACATAATAAATTGTAAAACGGCACGAGAGATGTGGCTGAAGATTTCCACGATATATGAGAGAGACAATGATCAACAAAAATGCAATCTGTTGCAAACTTTCTATACACTGTCGTTGGATAAAAGCGAAGATATGGCTTCATATGTAAGCAAGCTCAAGAATATTGCAACAAGACTCGAAGCACTGGATATGAAAATCGATAATGAAATGATCATCTTGAAGATACTCGCAACATTGCCTCCAAACTTTAAACATTTTGCAAGCGCATGGGAATCAACTGTGAAGAGAGATAGAACTTTGGGAAATTTGACGGCACGACTTATAGCGGAAGAGATGAGGAATTCAGCAAGTCAAACTGAAGAGAAACAAGTGGCGTTTAAGACTACAAATAAGAAATGCCACAAATGTCACAAATTGGGAGACTTTGCAAGAAACTGCAAGACTAAGGTACAGTCAAGTGGAAAAGAAGTGCACTGCTTCAAGTGCAACAAAAAGGGCCACATGGCAAAATCGTGCAACGAAAAACAGTCAGCCAAAGGAGAGAAAACCTGTAGTATTTGCAAGAAGAACAACCACTCAGATTAAGATTGCTTCTTCAGGAAGAAGAAAGAAAGCAAAGAAGAAGCAACAGATAAAGTTGCATTTCTCGCCAGTAAACCAGTTTCTTCAGACACGTGGATAGTGGATTCAGGGTCTACGCTACGTCAAATATGACGAATAGACGAGACTACCTTGAGAACTACAAGAAGATGGAATCAACAATAAGAGTAGCCAAAATGAATGAGACAATGACGGCGAAAGGGGTCGGATCTATTGAATTTAAAAATTGCAAGTAAAAGGAAGTAACATACGTACCAGAGTTGAGTTCGAACTTACTATCAGTGCATGCTATTACAGAGAACGGCGGCGAAGTAGAGTTTAACAAGAATGAAGTAAAAATAAAATACAGTAATAAAACAGTTCTGAAAGGACACAAAACGAAAAACGGACTATTTCAAGTCAATCTAAAGCCAGTAAAACAAAGTAAATCATATCCAACTGACAATCAACTGAATACTGCAATTATGTGGCACAGAAAACTTGGACACATAAGTAACAAAAACTTAGAAATTCTACAAACACTGAGTGAGGGAGTAAAGCTGACAACGGCGGAATTGAAAACGCTGAAAGAAGTGTGCAGTACATGTCAGAAAGCTAAGCAGACCAGACTGAAATTTGGTGATTCAAGAGAGAGAGCCACAAGACCACTCCAAATCATACACACGGACGTGTGCGAACCAATAAATCCCGCCACATGGGATGGAAATAGATATTTTATCACTTTTCTCGATGACTACATACATTACACAATGACATATCTAATCAAAAACAAAGATGAGGTCCCACACAAAATCGAACAATATATAGAGAGAGTGGAGTTCAAATGGAATGCCAAAGTACTCAAACTCAGGTGTGACAACGGAAAGGAATATGTGAACAACAGAGTAATAACGTGGTGTGAGAATAAGGGCATTGAGATCGACAAGACTGTGCCATACACACCGCAGTTAAACGGTAAGGCCGAAAGACTAAATCGGACCTTAATGGATAAAGTGAGAGCTCTGCTGTTCGATTCTGCACTAAATAAGAAAATGTAGGGAGAGGCGCTGTACACATCTGTCTATCTGCTGAATAGATCTCCGACGGCTACACTAAAAACTACCCCATATGAGATGTGGGAGAAGAAGAAGCCAGATGCAACTGTTTGGATGTGAAGCCTACGCTAAAATACTAAAACCTATTAAGAAACTGGATGAAAGAAGTGAGAAATATATATTTATTGGATATGCGCCTACTGGATACAGGTTGTGGGATGAAGGTAAACGAAAAATTAAAATAGCACGAGACGTAAAATTTGGACAGAGAACGGTGAGAGAAATCAGTAAAACAGAAAGAAGAGGTTGGATAGATCTAATAGATAGCAACAATGAAGATCTGCAGAACGAAGAGCTGAACCAGGAAGATGCAGTGAAACAGGAAAACGAAGAGTATGTGTTCGTCGACATTCTGGATACCACGGACAGCGAAGATGATGATGAGACGCCACCACAGGAAAGCGAAGTAGCCGCTGAAGAATTAAAAAGATCAGAAAGAAACAGAAAAGAGCCAGTCAGATACACAGACTGTGTCCTACTTATATATAAGGAAGCTGTCACGGGATGTGACAAGCAGAAATGGCAACAAGCGATAAATGACGAAAAGGAATCTCTGAAAGAAAACAACACATGGGAAGTAATAGATGCCGACAAACTAGACAATAAAAAACCATTACACAGCAAGTGGGTGTTTAAAGTGAAGTCAGACGGACGCTACAAAGCCAGGCTCGTAGTTAAGGGATGCGAACAGCGACAGCACATAGACTACATGGAAACATACAGCCCGGTGATTGGCATGACAGGACTGAGAAGCATATTTGCCATAGCATCTATGAAGAACTATGTAATAATAACGTTTAATGTCAAAACCGCATTCCTGTACGGTGAACTGGAAGATGATATCTACATAAATCCTCCGGAAGGCTACCATTGTAAGGATAAAATATTTAAATTGAAAAGCCCTTTACAGATTTAAACAGGCACCCCTCAGGTGGAATGTCAGATTTTCAGACTTTCTAAAGAAGAAAGGATTCAAACCGCTCGAAAACGAACAATGCTTGTTCAAGAGAGCTGATGGCAAGTTGATTCTAGGCATCTATGTTGATAACGGCGTCATGATTGGAGAGGATATTCAAGAAATAAATAAAATAATAAAGCAACTGAAACAAGAATTTAAAATAACAGTAATACGTGAGATTAAGAACTTTGTGGGATTCGAAGTTGCGAGGAATCAAAGTACAATCAAACTGATGCAAACGGAGTACACTGAAAAGTTACTTAGACACTGCGAAATGAACGAGTCCAAACCAGTAAAAGTGCCCATGCAGAAGAATGAACAAATTAAATCTAGAACAGAAAGTAAAAATTATCCATATAGAGAAATAGTCGGAAGCTTGCTGTATCTGTCGACAAAGACACGACCAGACATTTCATACAGCGTAAACTTCTGCAGTCGTTATGTGGAGGAGCCAACACAAGAAAAAGTAAATGATTTAAAGCACATCTTGAAATACTTAAATGGAAACAGAAGCCTTGGAATTGAGTACAGAGCTGACAGCAGAACCAACCTATTGGAAGCATACTGCGATGCAGACTATGCGGGAGATCCCGAGACACGAAATAGTACAACCGGATATGCGATTTTCTTTGCTGGAGGAGCAATCAGTTGGAGCTCAAGGAAGCAACCTATAATCGCACTGTCCAGCACAGAGGCCAAATATATCGCCGCGGCAGAATGCTGCAAAGAACTGCTCTACATAAAATCACTTCTAGAGGAATTGTTAACAGAACCTATAGGGATAGAACTAAACGTTGATAATCAGAGCGCGATCGCATTAATGAAGAACGGCGTTGTGAACAAAACGCTCAAAACATATTGATGTCAAATTTAGATTCGTCCACGAACTAGTTAGAGATGGCATAGTAAAATTAAAGTATTGTCCGACAAACGAAGAGCTTGCAGACACTTTTACGAAACCGTTAAGCACAATAAAATTTCTTAACTTTAGGGCCCGCATGATGACAAACTAGCACAGAATTAAGGGGAAGTGTTGCAAATGGTAAGAGTTTTTGAATCCCGGTGCTAATTCTGCGCTAGTTACCATGCCAGATATTGTACAGTAGGAGAACCAGCGGAACAGAATTGAAACGATTCGGAATCGGAACGCGCGACGATGAGTTCGTCCCTTTTCCCGAGCGACCGTAGAAGCAAACGCACGTGCACGGGCGAACGAGCAAACGAGCGAGCGAGCTAGCTAAGGAGAGAGTGTGAGAGAGAGGAGGAGAGAGCGAGATCTCCAAATCGTTGAGAAAAGATAAGTCAATTATTTTTCTTTAATTGTTTGCTTAACCCTTAAAACGCACACAAATTTAAGGGCTAGGTGTCGGACACCCAGCTTTAAATTTTTGTGCGCTTTAAGGGTTAACGGACGCATTGCTATATTTTTTTTGCTGAAACAGCAATCCTTTCCTGTTCAAAGCGATGCGAACTTTATATGTGTATATGTATTTTTATATTCGCTAAAGAGTTGAGAAATATACGTTTCACTTTTCACATAACACATGTGTTGGTGCAGTTATTAACTACTTGATATTCATCAGACAATTCCCAACACGCTAGATAATTTTAGCGCATTTTGTTTTGAAAACTTTATGACATCTGTCAAAAGATTATTGAGAAAAAATAAAAAGCCGCTACAACAATTAGTCAGAAGATATAGTGAAATTGAAAATACTTGTTCTTTGGTATCAAAAAATAATTGTAGTAACGATAAACTATATTTATGCAAAAGTTTGCATAATAATGGACCACTATCTGATGATGTCCATGGTGTTCGATCACAATATATGCAATTGTCAAGTGAACAATTCGAAATAAATTGTAAGAGAGACAGTGATAATTGTGTTTTTTTAAAAAGTAGTTTATGTATTTTGATTTTTAATATAGTCGAAAACAACAATGGTGATGTTTATTTAATAGGCAAAAAGTTTAAGTATGTGCAATACTTATACTCAGTATTAACGTAAAGACAATGAATAATGACAAAATGTATTCATATCCGATTACAGACTTAAAGTGTAAAGCGTGGAAAATTCCTTATGGGAATGATCCCAAAATGTTTGCAATATTTCCTCTAATTCATGGAAAATAAATAGTTTTATGCATAAAAATATTTCTTACAATTGCTTACAATTTCTTACAATAATAGACGGTATACGTTGATAAGCCAAAGTATTTATTGGCATATGAGCATGGATTCTAATCAGAAATTTATGGTTGTGGAATTCTCTGATGGGCTACAAATAGTACCTACACAATGGCTAAACTTTGCTGAACAAACATGTATTTGGCCTAGCCATTTCAAAACGCAACTTCGAATTAATAAGGCTATTATAACAAGAGAAATGCCCAAAGAACAACATGATTGGGAAGTGTTACCTGTAAAAAGAATGTTTACAAACGCAGGTAAATGACTTAAAAATTAAAGAATATAAATATATTTATATTTTGTTCATTATATATTACTATTGTTTTTTATTATTATTATGTCTATATATGTATATACTATATATATTTATCACTACTATTGTTTTAAATTATTAAGATACTTATGAGCAGGGTTGGGAAGTAACTCGTTACTTGTAACAAAGTTACAGTTATAATTACTTTTTTTTGGTAACTATAACTTAACTTCTTTCCTTTTTCTTCATCTGTAACTTTAACTTAACTTAGTTATATTTTTTTGGTAACTAGTAATTAATTTAACAGTTACTTTAATAGTTACTTTATATTTTTAAATATTTATATAAAACTTAACGTTCAGGGTTGCGTTCCAAAATTTGTAAACTATAGATTTTAGTTACCAAGGTAAGCCAAGGTCGAATTTTGGAATGCAGTTCTGGCAGACTCATAAACATAGTTGGCCTACTTGACCAACGATTGGTCCCCAATCACGTGATAGCGCTGGCATCTATGCGAAACAGTACCGCATGGAATGCGCGCGAGTTGATTGGCAGTGATTGGTCGAAGGTCCGCTTGCGTCGTTGTAGCGCGCGTTGTTCTTCCGCGGCGGTCGTTGTTTAATGTTTACGTTTACCCGTTTGCCCGTTCACCCGTTCACCCGTTCACCCGTTCATCGGTTCACCCGTTCACCCGTCCACCCGTTCACCCGTCCACCCGTTCACCCGCCGAGTTCTGTGTCTGTCTGTCCGCTGTCGTCAGCGTCAGTTTCGACACTAGTAGTCCGGTCACGTAGGCAGTCCGAAGTCTCT
Source organism: Harpagoxenus sublaevis (assembly GCA_030770355.1). Taxonomy (NCBI): domain Eukaryota; kingdom Metazoa; phylum Arthropoda; class Insecta; order Hymenoptera; family Formicidae; genus Harpagoxenus; species Harpagoxenus sublaevis. The sequence goes on from JASTWR010001115.1 coordinate 22,002, forward strand.
CGCGTCGTAGATATAAAATATAAGTATATAAGCGTATAAGTCGCGTTGTTTGTTATAGTTAGTAAGTCGCGTGTCGAGTCCCATAGTCAATAAGTCGCGTTCCGTAGTCAGTAAGTCGTGTTATCAGTGTCATCACGATCACGCATAATACTCGTCTCGCAGTTTCTTGGCTGTGTACAGTGTACAGTTTGAAACACATAATAAACAGTAAACACATAAAAAGTAATAGAAGCAATGTATGAGGCCGATGAGGAGGCATCTCAATCTTTGGAAAAGGAATGTAAAATTCCATGGCCAGCCTACGCAGAAATATTCGAGTTACAGAAAAACCTTGGAAACGAGAAAAACTGGGCATTTTTATGCGAAATTTGCGTTGGCAAGAAAATTATTCATGCAAGTAAAACTTCAATTGCAAAGGGTACCCCACGGTAGGATAGGCAAAATGTTACTGTCAATGAAACGGAAAAATGACTTTGGATTTGCATAAGTACACTAAAAAAAGAATTTTCTACGATTTTTCCGACCATCTATCCCCCCTCCTTTTCCTAGTGGCACCAAAAAGCCGCTTTTTTCGAAAATTATTTTTTTTCTCCAGTTCTTTCATGTTAAAAATTGTGAAAAAATTTGAGAATGTAGCTTATAAAAAGTACTTAGCACACAATTTTTTTAGTTTTAGGCGCGTTGAATACCTAACCTAAAAAAATAAAATAAATATTTGAATCAATTTTTTTCTAATTTTTTTGATAATTGCAGGTCTAATTACTCTAGAAAATTGTATATTTTAGTGTTCTACATGTATTAGAATTTTTGAGTGGAATAATGAGTGGAACCTGCAACGAGGCAAGTCTAGCGCTTATCCTACATACGAAGAAATTAGCGAATTTATGACGCTGCAAATTCGAGGTCTTACCGACCACTTTAAGTTAGGGCAACATGTATCAATTAATAATAAAAATAAAGGTTCTAATTGCGCCTCAGTAAATAACGTTACGCCCGATAAATGTTTACATTGCTCCGGCAATCATCGCTTAGTTCAACGCGACGACTTTAAGCGCAAATCCGTCGAAGAAAGAACTCAAATCTGTAAAGCGAAGAAATGCTGTTTTAAATGTCTAAATGTCGGTTACTTTCCGCCTAACTGTCCAAATTCAAAACGATGTAATTCTTGCCGACGGGCGCATCACACACTTTTGCACCGTAATTCTAATACTCCGTTGCAAGGTTCGAATGAAAGGTCGGCTTCAAAAAATAAAACGCCTGACACTGTTCAACCGACTAGCTCCTGCCGCCCCTGCGAGCGAACCCGCTCTCGCTACGGTTCAAACCATCAATTCGTCGAGTAAAATTCCGCTGACTGTATTATTAGCCACCGCCTGGGTGACTCTCCGTACGACGGAAGGGCGCAGTTCAAGGGTACGTGCGTTGTTGGATCAAGGCTCCTCCGCTAGTTTCATATCAGGATCATTGTGTCAAACGTTGCGTACGAAACGTTATCGCGCGAACTTACAAGTATTTTGCTTCAGAGAAAAATACAGTGGCGTAGCGAAGTCTCGAGTCTTTCTTACTCTCACGTCTGGTAACGGGCAAGGCCCCTCCTTCCCCTTAAACGCCTTCGTTTATCAAAAAATTACTTTGTACGCCGGCTTCCAAACTAAACCAATAGAATTTTGGCCTCATTTACACGGTTTATCGCTAGCGGATCCGGATCCATTCAGTGGTCATCCAATTTAGCTGCTCATCGGAGCAGATCTGTGTGGATCGTTGTTATTGCATAAGGTAAAGCAGGGTCCGATCGGCACGCCCACGGCCCAGCTCACTGCCTTAGGGTGGATTCTGTCCGGCCCTACCGGAACTTCGGAATTAAGTTATGGATCAGTCCATTCCGTAAATTGCGTATCGAAACCACCGATCGAATCCCTTCTCCAAAAATTTTGGGAGATCGAAGAAATCTCTTCTGAACCGCTACTGTCAGAAGAGGACGAACGGTGCGAGCAACATTTTATAAAAACACATTCGCGGGCCGCCGACGGCCGTTATATTGTACGGTTACCCTTTAAAACCGACCCTTCGCTCGATATCGGCTCCTCTCGTGAAACTGCCGCGCTATTATATTTGAGATTAGAACGCCGCTTACTGAAGAACTCGGATCTTGCTAATCAGTATACGGAATTCTTGCATGAGTACGAAGCAATCGGTCATATGGAGCTCGTTTCCGATGCACAGTCGACGACTTTTCCGCCGGTGTATCTACCACACCATCCGGTTTTACGCGAATCCAGCGATACCACTAAACTTCGCGTAGTGTTTAACGCGTCGTGTAAAACGAGCAACGGCTCTACGCTTAATGACCACTTAATGACAGGACAAAAACGGCAAAACGACTTGCCAACGGTTATATCCCGTTGGCGAAGATTTCCTTATGTCGGCACGGCCGACATCGAGACGATGTTTCGGCAAATCCGTGTTTACACTGATGCTGTTAATTTCACGCGCATCCTTTGGAGGTCCCCAAAAGATCGCTCCATTCACTCCTATCGTCTATTAACCGTCACCTACGGCACGGCTTCTGCCCCGTATTTGGGCGCTCCGTATAAGCGCTCTGTTAAGCAATTAGCTCGCGACAACGGTCATTTATTTCCCCTCGCTCGCGCTATTATTGAAGACGACACTTATGTCAATGAAGTATTCTTTGGATCCGACAACGTTTCGTTGCTCCGAGAAAGCCGTCATCAAATCTCTCAGTTAATGGAAATGGGGGTTTTCATTTAAGAAAATAAGCCTCCAATTCAAGTGAATTATTGGAAGACATTCCTCCCGGAGAGCACGAATTGGCCATTGAACACCCGTTCGATAAAGACGATACGTTAAAGGTACTCGGCCTTACGTGGATTCCGCGCGAAGACTCATTTCGATTCCATATCGAGCCGCTTCCCGCCGGTCTGAGCACGAAACGCACGATTCTTTCATTCATAACTAAGTTTTTCGTTCCGTTGGGCTGGGCGTCTCCAGTTGTAATTACGGCAAAAATTTTAATACAAGAACTGTGGATAGGCAAATACGACTAGGACACTCCTATCAAAAATGATCTGTTAGAACCCTGGGAAAAATATTGTGCAGACTTCTCTAAGTTAAAGGAAATTCGCATACCGCGATGGACCGGAATGTGTGCGTCGAACGCGGCTGTCGAGTTGCACGGATTCGCCGATTCCTCAAATCGCGCATACGCCGCTGTCGCATATTTGAGGATACTCCGGTCGAACGGCAAAATTTCCGTCGTGTTGCTCACCGCTAAATCCAAGGTCGCGCCCGTTAAAACAATTAGTGTACCGCGTCTAGAATTAAACGCGATAGTTTTATTAACTCGATTACTCGAGTTCGTACTCAAAACGCTAAATTTGCCACACATTCCGACGTATGGGTAGTCAGATTCTTCCGTCGCGCTCGCGTGGTTGCTTGGGCACCCTTCGAAATGGACTACATATATTGCAAACCGCGTATCTGACATACAAACAAGACTGCCGTCCGTCAAATGGAATCACGTCCAATCTAAGGACAATCCCGCAGATTGCGCGTCTCGCGGTTTGTCGCCCGCGGAATTCCGCGATTTCAAGCTTCGGTGGTCCGGCCCTACGTGACTGAGTTCCCCTTCCACTGAGTGGCCAATACATAAGAAACTCCACAATCCGTTCGCTTCGGATCGACAACTTATCGATTCCGAGTCTCGCAAACCTGTCGTATGTCATACCCGGAACATATCGGAATAGAAATTGCCGAACAACGTTTCTAATTGGACGAAGCTCATTAGAATCGCTGCGTTTGTAAAACGATTTATTCATAATCTAAGATGTCGCGCTTCCGGATCAACCGCACTTACGATGTGTCTCTCCGCTGTCGAACTTAAGGAAGCTTCCTTATTTTGGTGTCGATACGTGCAGCAAATTCATTTTCCGCTTGAGTTTCGGGCGTTAGAAAATAACGGTATGATTCCCAAATCGGGCTCTTTACTGCCCCTTCATCCCTTTATCAGGAAGGATAGATTAATTCGCCTTGGCGGGCGGATTAAAAATTTGCCATTGAGCTACACCGAACAACATCTTATTATTTTGCCGAGACATAGAATTTCGGACTTGTTAATTGCTCATGCTCATAAAACCGCGTTTCATGGTGGCACCCAATTAACTTTACGAATCTTGCGTCAGAATTACTGGATTCTTTCCGCGCGTACTAGCGTCAAATCACATATACATAGTTGCGTAAGGTGAGTACGCGAACGTGCCTATACATCGCAACAGTTAATGGGGAATCTTCCCCGTCCCCGCGTCACGCTTTCATCACCGTTCACGCACACCGGCGTCGATTACGCAGGGCCAATGAATATCATTCCGACTACGGGTCGAGGCCAACGTGCGCGAAAATATTATATAGCGGTATTTATTTGCCTCGCGACTAAGGCCGTACATCTGGAATACGTGGACGACTACACTACCGCCGGCTTCCTCGCCGCTCTTAAACGATTCGTAAGCCGTCGCGGACTCCCGTCCGATATGTACAGTGACAACGGCACTAATTTCCAGGGCGCCAACCGCGAGTTACATACTGCCTTCCAGCGACTTATTACCGATCCTCAACTTAAGGATTCAATCGCTAACGATAAGATAACCTGGCATTTCATACCCCCCTCGGCTCCGCATTTCGGCGGGCTTTGAGAAGCCGGTGTAAAAAGTTTAAAATATCATTTTAAAAGAGTCGGCTCTCGTACATTATCGCAAATCAAATTCGCTACGCTACTGTGTGATATCGGCATTGCATGACGATCCGAATGATTTTGAAGCCCTGACTCCAGGCCACCTTTTGATCGGTCGTCCGTTAGTAAGTTCGCCCGAGGAATCGACTTTAGAAATCAACGCGAACCGGCTGTCTCGATGGCAACAAGTACAGGCGATTCTCGAAAGGATCTGGCGATCTTGGTCGTCAGATTATTTACACACGTTGCAACAAAGGCGTAAATGGCAAAAGGATCAACCGGAGTTCAAAGTTAACGACTTAGTCGTGTTAAAAAATAATTTACTTTCTCCCTCCAAATGGGAGCTAGCTCGCATCATTGAGGTGCATCCAGGACCGGACAATCATGTTTGCGTCGTTACCTTACGAACCTCCAAAACTACCTTAAAACGACCAATTACGCAACTTTGTCGTCTGCCGATTAACGCTGACACCGGCTCTTAAATTTAAAAGCATTGCGTCTCATTCTTCGATATCACTTTTAAGATGTATATAAATGTTTGTATAATCAATGTATGTATTATAAGTATATATCATAAGTTGGAAGGAATTCCTTTCCTTCTCGTAACTATTATTAAATTTATATGTTAGTTCGCGAGCCATCTGTCGGGCTCGACTGTCCTTCGAATTTAATTGCTGCTTGATATTATATCAAATATTGAATTGTGTTAAATGCGTTCTACATTGTTAATGTAAGTCATTATTATCGTTGTGGGAGAATTTTCGGACCGTCGGTTCCTTCTAGTAATTGAACGATCGTGCGCTGATAAAAATAGCCTAAATATATAATCTTTCATTGATTCGTAACCCTCGGTATACGAGGCGGGCGGGATGTTCGAGAAGCAGGCTTCTCGAAGATTCTCGAAACTAAATGTTGTATTCGGGCTACGATGGCTGTTTCCTAGAAGTTTTTCTGACTGTACATATAGGTAAATAATCAGACTCGAGACAAACAGACGGTGTCGATCGGCGATTGGTGAATCTGCGAGCGACCGATGTTCGATTCGTATTGCCTGCGGGCCCGAGGTGACACTGTCCGCTTAAACTCCGAAGGGAACAGAGCTATTGTCGCGAACGAGAATAATACTCGACCTTGCTCAGCCCGCGTATTTAATACTCGTAAGGTGAAGAATTTCGACAACGCACTGACGGTCCGCGAGCTCGGAAATAATTACAGAGTTTAAATATATTAATTGTTGGTAACCGGACTCCACTTTATTACCGTTCCGTCTCCTAGCCCGGCGATAAAATAAATATTTTCGGTGCGATGGTGAGATCGGAGGCACGATAACAATTAAGAAGCTATATTTTCATTTTTTAATTTTTTAAATTAAACTTTTAGATTTTCAAACGTACATATTATGTGAGACATTCAATTTTGAATTTAATATCTAATATACACAAAACAGTAGGTATCAAAAGTATGGCATGGCGCATGGCTTGAATGCACTAACGGCTTTTTTCAACTTAGACAATTAAAAATTGTTTAAATTACGATTTTTTTATATAAACAATTTCTAATTTCAAATTGTCTAAATTGAGAAAATACGTGCGTAAAAATTCTCTTCTTTTAATATAAACAAATGTTAATACAGTACTAGTTTTGCAAATTTCAATCTTTCTCGTGAAATATTATGTAAAAATTCTTTTTACTTGTCAAAAAGTTTTTTCTATATGTTATGATTCTGTGTTCTATCTCGTTTCCCCATCTCGCTTTCTCTCTCCGTGTGTGTGTGTGTGTGTGTGTGTGTATGTATATGTGTGTATAAAATTAATAGACGAAACATTCACATCTATTGAAGAACATAGATAAGGCAAAGTTATCAAATAAACGCCAGAATAAAGCTCCTCTAAATAATATTGTTCCAAACAAATGTCAAGTACTGGAAAGATGGGGCTCTGGGAGCACAGCAGTTACTCAAAAAGGATTAGATAAAGCTATACTACGCCTTATTATTGAAGACATTCAACCTCTTTCCACTGTAGATAGTCCAGCATTTGTTAATTTGCTCAGAATTGGAATTACTTCACATATCCGTATAATGTGTAGAAAAACATTAAGAGAAAAAGTTTGTGAGACATATCTTAAAATGAAAGCTGCCCTTGAAAAAAAGTTTACAGAAATGGAACTAGTTGCGACGACGGCAGATTTGTGGAGCAAATCAAAAAGGTTAGTGATGTTATTTTAATATTTTATATTTTTATTTTTATTTTGAATTGTAATTTTTTCATGTTTTATAAAATAAAATCTAAATTTGTAGGAGTTACTTAGCAATAACTATTCATTGGGTGAATCCCCAAACTTTAGAGAGGGAATCGGCTGCACTGGCTTGCCGTAGGATGAAAGGAAAACATACATACGACGTTTTAGCTCGTGCAATTAACTCAGTCTTTTTCGAACATCACATCCAAAATAAAGTATGCTGTACAACAATCGATAACGGATCCAACTTTGTTAAAGCCTTTCGGTAAGAATTTATGTTTTAAAAATATATCTATATACTTTGCTTACTTATTTATTTTTTACACTGTTAAGGTGGTTCTTGCATTTAGGTCAAATGTAGGTAGCCCGGAAAATATGATATTAAATAAAAGGTTAACGTTCCTAGAGTGTCTGAAAAATTTCGGATTATTTTATCGCTTGGTTCCGGAGATATATGTCCGTAAATTTTGACCCCCCTTTCCCAATTATCCCATGTAATCGTACATTCATGGAATACGTTCATACTTCTCGAGTAAATGAACAAATAAAAAACTGTTTAATTGATGCAATAAACATTTCTAAAGATACTGACGCGACACCAAACTGATTGACCGTACCGTATATAAATAAAGCAAAACTTTCGACAAACTTCCCAGCAAACACAGACGGTTTCTATAATATAACGTAAAAGTAACACGTAATGTAACGGGTTGTTATGCCTAAGTAATATATAGATTATATAACATTATTTTATATTTACAATATAACAAATTATATATCTATTATATTGCTGCGTTATGAACTGGTGACAACATAATAACAGCAATATAATCGTGATGTATAATATGTTCTATTGCAATGTTATGTAACGTTACTTTAATATTATATAATATAATAATATTAAGTAAATTTATTTATAAGTGCAGTAGTGCTCTCTGTTCGTGAAAAAATCGTCGAAAATTGAAATTTATAGAAGAAAAATTTGTGCAAAATGCATGTGCGTAATTATATGAGCCTAATGTGATATAAAAGTAATTAATTGTACATTTTTTAAATTTTATCTATGGTCGCTTAATTTCCGCTTCCGCTAAGTGCCATCGTGCCACGAATGCCACGATCGCGATATACATTTAGAAGACCGCGCCCGTCCGTGGGAGATCGTGAATCGCGTTCGCGGGTGTCAAGTGTCTCGTGCGCGCAGCGGCCCGTCGCTCGTGAAAGGACGCGACGCCGGCGAGAAACGGTCAAGGACGTGGTAAAGCGCGTCGCATCGTGCCGCGAGCCGCAACGGCCCGTCATTACGGCCAATCTAGGCCAATCACTTCAGTTATTCCGCCGCTGTGTCAAGTCGCCCGCCCTGCCTTGTCATGTATAGAGCGACCCGAGCGTCGTCCCACCGCGTGGGAAACCTCGCCGTCGGCGCCGCGAGAGGTAAGGATGCACCGCGACGTTCTCGCTTGAACAATAGGCGCGGTCGTTCTATCTCTAATTGCGTGTACCTAACCTCGAAAGAACTTGTTAGTATCATTGAAATATCGGTTTTTCTTTACAGTTTTAGAACAATGTCGATCACTCAGGATCGTCCGGAATTATACAAAGAAGTCAAGCTGTATAAAAACGCCTGGGAGAGGGAGAAGCACGATGATCTGTATGCCGTGATACATTGCAACATTTGGAAAAGGCTTACATAAGGGTCTGCTTTACGCCAAAGGAATACACGGAAGCGTGTAGCAAACTGTTATTGCAATATAGAGCTGCGTTTAAACAGGTGAGCGTTCAGTGCATAAATTAAGAATTAATGAGTCCTTTTATATACGTTATTTTTATATTTATTGAGTACATTTAATGAAGAATAGTATATAAACTCAAGTATATTTAACGGAGAATATATAAACTCCATTTTCTTGTTATAGGTACAAAGCGATCAATTTCCAACAATTGATACCTTCTCCAGACCATTACGCTTAGATTGTCCCGCTGCCCTCGAGAGAATCAAGGAGGACAGGCCAATCACGATCAAAGACGATAAGGGCAATACTTCTAAATGCATTGCCGACATTGTTTCGCTGTTTATCACACTCATGGATAAATTACGACTGGAAATCAAAGCCATGGATCAACTGCACCCGGATCTAAGAGATTTCATGGACACCATGAATCGCCTCAGTATACTACCCAGTGACTTTGATGGTAAAGAGAAAGTTTCAGAGTGGTTGCAGACCCTTGATAATATGTCTGCTTCTGATGAATTATCGGACACACAAGTCAGACAATTAATATTATTATATTATTAATGTTATTATTTCAGATTATTTACTCGCAATCAAGGCATGTATACTATCGGAATTTGCAAGAAAACCCAGAGATTTACGTGACGTAGACAGGTGGAAGGCCACGGAATTTTGGCAATTTTTATTGTACACTGGAATTGTCGTAATGAAACCAATATTATCTTCGACTGCCTATACTCACTTCGTTTGTCTTTGTGTTGCTATAAGAATATTAATTTATCCGCAATTGTGTTTCAAATTTAACGCTTATGCAGATTCACTGTTATTGTGGTTTGTTTCCAACTTTGGAAGTATTTATGGTGATGAATATATATCTCATAATGTTCACAATCTTGTTAATCTTGTGAAGGATGTAAAAAATTTTGTTTTATTACATAATTTTAGTTGCTTTAAGATTGAAAATCACATGCAAAAGATAAAGAAGAAATTGCATAACAGCGGTAAACCTCTGGAGGAATAAAAGTGTACAGCTTAGTCTATAAGAAAGATGTATGCCTGCGTCTTTTATCGCAATTCTGAGTTTTAAGTCAGGTTATCTATATTTGTTCTTCTGCATATAGTTGTAATAATCCTACAGACTGAACTTATAGATTGTTGCAGGTGATATTAATATGTATGTAAATACATTGTACATACATACATATGTATATGTACATGTATTTTAATTGTCATTTTTAGTTTTTGCTCAAACATTGTCAGATTTTACTTTTTTTTATGTTAGTTTTCTACGTAGAAAAAGAAGTGTACAACTAATTGTTACTCTATAAGAAAGATGTATGACTGCGTATTTTATTGCAATTCTGGTTGCAGGTGATATTAATAATATACATATATGTACGTAAATATATTGTATTACAGACACCCAAACACATATACACACTCATGTTGCATGTACGTACGTATATATATGTATAAATAAGTTGAGAAACTCATTTCGATTGAAAAAAACAATTACTTTTGCAACAAAATATGTAACTCTATTTTATTATTATATGTCTGTTATAATTATATGTCTGTTTCATAAAATTTGCATGATATATAAATATATATATATATATATATATATATATATATATATATATATATATATATATATATATATATATATATATAGTATATAATAATAAAGATATGAAAGCCTCATGTATAATTACTGTTGTTTATTATTTAATTTAGAGCAATATACATTCTAATAATTTCAATTGTTACACACTTGTTACAAATGTAAATATCAAAAATATCAATAAACTGCGTGTTTTAAATTAACTTCAAGCAACTAAAGAAAATTTATTGATTAGTTTTGCATGTAATTAATTACAGAATTTAATATTTGTATAAATATGAAATTCTATAATTAATTACATGCAAAACTAATCAATAAATTTTATTTAGTTGCTTGAAATTAATTTAAAACACGCAATTTATTGATTTTTTTTATATTTACATTTGTAACAAGTGTGTAACAATGCAATATTTTATTCTCAATTTAATATATATAACACAATTCTATACTTTAAATTACAGTTATATAACTTTTCATTAAATTTACATACATATTACATAATCATTTGGTAACATCTTCGAAGATTATATTACACGTTATGTATGCCTTACATAACACGTTATATAATTGCAATTCACAAAAGTGCGAAATTACCACTAACGTGTAGATAAACGATACAATCGTGATATATTGCGTGTTACATTTTGTTTTATCAAAATAATATAATAGTAATATACCCGTGTTTGCTGGGTTTCGGCAACTTTTGACACGACACGAGAGTCATGGCGGCCGTCTTGAGTGGCTGCTTAGCAACGCGCACGCGTCAGCTGACACACAAGGCGCGTGTCCTACCATTTTCTAGTCAAACTTGTAACTTCGCTCTGCTATTTTCAGTTTATATAGCGACGGTTTAATAAGAAAAAACCTTACGGAATAATTAATTTAAATGTATGCTGATTTTTACATACTAAATCATTCATATTTGTCACTAGTAACAATAGTTGTTTTTGTGACTTCAAAGTACTGCAAGAACCACCTTAATGTAAATCTTTATAACTTTATATATTAATGTAATAAAATTTACATATAAAACAGAATAATTAACATATAAAATATTTAAATATAATTCATGAATGAAATTTATATTTTTCTTAGAACTTTTGAAAAAGATGAGGATGAGACACCTACTACTGTAAAATTTCACAATTTAAGTGACCTTTTAATTATAGATGATGTAGAAGATATAGTTGATGCAGACAGTTCGCTTACTCTTCCGCCACATCATAGATGTGTGAGTCACACTTTGAATATTGTCGCGGTGAAAGATTCCGAGAAAGCATTAGATAGTGACATACAAGAAACTATACTAGTAAAATGTGAGTAATCGGCCTGACTGGCAGTAATTTTACGACGTTTTGACCCGTACTTTGGGTCCTTAGTTAATGTTATATTAAAAATTTTATATTGCGAAAAAATATTACCCCAGCCAGGGTTTGAACCTGGAACCTCCCGTATACCGTGCGGGTGTCGTGCCAATTCGACCACTGAGGCTATGGTAATATTTCTTCGCAATAATACATATATTATATAAGATGGAACACCGATTTCTTCGGTCGACGGTGTGTATAACGTCTTTTCGATATGAACATTGAAAAAACCGTGAGCCAACTTGCTTTGTCGGTTTCACACAGTACTTTTTTCGGATCAATCGTTGAGACATCATTGAACCATCCTTCCGTTGGAACACCATTACTAGGCCAGGTGTATCAAATACAATAAGATAATTATTCGCCAGTGATAAATTAATAAAATGTGAGTAATCGGCCTGACTGGCAGTAATTTTACGACGTTTTGACCCGTACTTTGGGTCCTTAGTTAATGTTATATTAAAAATTTATATTGCGAAAAAATATTACCCCAGCCAGGGTTTGAACCTGGAACCTCCCGTATACCGTGCGGGTGTCGTGCCAATTCGACCACTGAGGCTATGGTAATATTTCTTCGCAATAATACATATATTATATAAGATGGAACACCGATTTCTTCGGTCGACGGTGTGTATAACGTCTTTTCGATATGAACATTGAAAAAACCGTGAGCCAACTTGCTTTGTCGGTTTCACACAGTACTTTTTTCGGATCAATCGTTGAGACATCATTGAACCATCCTTCCGTTGGAACACCATTACTAGGCCAGGTGTATCAAATACAATAAGATAATTATTCGCCAGTGATAAATTAATAAAATGTGAGTAATCGGCCTGACTGGCAGTAATTTTACGACGTTTTGACCCGTACTTTGGGTCCTTAGTTAATGTTATATTAAAAATTTATATTGCGAAAAAATATTACCCCGACAAAGCAAGTTGGCTCACGGTTTTTTCAATGTTCATATCGAAAAGACGTTATACACACCGTCGACCGAAGAAATCGGTGTTCCATCTTATATAATATATGTATTATTGCGAAGAAATATTACCATAGCCTCAGTGGTCGAATTGGCACGACACCCGCACGGTATACGGGAGGTTCCAGGTTCAAACCCTGGCTGGGGTAATATTTTTTCGCAATATAAATTTTTAATATAACATTAACTAAGGACCCAAAGTACGGGTCAAAACGTCGTAAAATTACTGCCAGTCAGGCCGATTACTCACATTTTATTAATTTATCACTGGCGAATAATTATCTTATTGTATTTGATACACCTGGCCTAGTAATGGTGTTCCAACGGAAGGATGGTTCAATGATGTCTCAACGATTGATCCGAAAAAAGTACTGTGTGAAACCGACAAAGCAAGTTGGCTCACGGTTTTTTCAATGTTCATATCGAAAAGACGTTATACACACCGTCGACCGAAGAAATCGGTGTTCCATCTTATATAATATATGTATTATTGCGAAGAAATATTACCATAGCCTCAGTGGTCGAATTGGCACGACACCCGCACGGTATACGGGAGGTTCCAGGTTCAAACCCTGGCTGGGGTAATATTTTTTCGCAATATAAATTTTTAATATAACATTAACTAAGGACCCAAAGTACGGGTCAAAACGTCGTAAAATTACTGCCAGTCAGGCCGATTACTCACATTTTATTAATTTATCACTGGCGAATAATTATCTTATTGTATTTGATACACCTGGCCTAGTAATGGTGTTCCAACGGAAGGATGGTTCAATGATGTCTCAACGATTGATCCGAAAAAAGTACTGTGTGAAACCGACAAAGCAAGTTGGCTCACGGTTTTTTCAATGTTCATATCGAAAAGACGTTATACACACCGTCGACCGAAGAAATCGGTGTTCCATCTTATATAATATATGTATTATTGCGAAGAAATATTACCATAGCCTCAGTGGTCGAATTGGCACGACACCCGCACGGTATACGGGAGGTTCCAGGTTCAAACCCTGGCTGGGGTAATATTTTTTCGCAATATAAATTTTTAATATAACATTAACTAAGGACCCAAAGTACGGGTCAAAACGTCGTAAAATTACTGCCAGTCAGGCCGATTACTCACATTTTATTAATTTATCACTGGCGAAAAACTATACTAGATTGACATTTGCTAAACTAACAGAAATATGGAATAAACAGAATCAGTCTACACAAGTAGCTGATAAAATAAAAGAAATTTGTGGTGTCTATTTAAAAACTCCCGTTATTACCAGGTAAAAAGATTTCTTATTGCAGAATAATAAATGCAAGACTTATTTAATCCTAGAGTTGGTGATAGTCGGTAACGTTTTTTTTAAGACCAAAATGTTAAAAAGATAATATTTGCGGTGTTTATATGTAAGTTACTTTACTTGGTTTGCTGGTTTGTATATAAATACCGCAGATATTATCCTTTCGACACAATGGTACAAAAAGAAATTACAACTGTTATCATTATCAATCTTACGACTAAATAAGTTACATATTTACTATCTTTATAATAATTACATCTTTATATTAATTACATTAGTCCACATTGATTTTTTTATTTCTTATTGCGTTTTTATTCAGCTCTGCATACAAATATAAGTTTTTTTTTTCTAGAATAATGATAATTTCCTATCTTTATCTTTTATTTTAATAGATAGAATTCAACTTTTGATTGTATGCTGCAATTGGTAACACTTTTAAAAAGTGATTCTGAAAAAATTAATCAATGTCTGGATCATTGCAATTTGCAAAGACTAACAGAAAACGAAATTAAATTCATGAATGAATATTGTCAGGTACGCCTCTAGACAGATTGTAACATGTATACATTTAGTGAATTTAAATATATCTCTCATTTTCTTTGTATAAATTAATGATTAATAGGTAATGAAACCTTTGGCACAAGCCTTAGATATATTACAAGGTGAGTCAGGGATGTATATGGGCTATATCTTACCAGTTTTGAAAACCTTACAAGAAGAGTTAGAAAAACTCAAAAACAATGGACTTACGCATTGCCAGTCTCGAATCATAGCTATTCAACAAGGCTTAGATAAAAGGTAATTTGTTTTGTAATTAATTTAATTAACATGTTTATTTTCAATTTTTTAATAAAAAACAATATCTTTTATTTATTCTAAATATATAATTTTAGATTTTCCACATTATTTGAAAAAAAAAAAAAGAATTAATCATCGCAAGTGGTTTGCACCCAAAATTTAAGTTGAATTGGATAAATGGAGAAGAAAAGAAACTTGCTAAAAGTTATTTAGAAGACTTATTAGAAATTTGTTCTATTGAGAGCTCCCCAAATCATAGTGAAAATCTCGATCACGATGACTTTTTTACTTTTAATCAACAAATAGAAGTCGAGTCCGCACAAGAAGAATTGTATCGGTATTTATGCATAAAAGCGACTCCCTCTCCGATTTGCTTGATATTTTAGTATGTGTTGGGGGTGTCTTCCCGAGTCATTTCATACACATATATAAGGGTCGGACTCAAATAGCTTCGGAGATACAAGCTGAGAAAGGAGGTATTTATGCATAAAAGCGACTCCCTCTCCGATTTGGTTAATTTTTTAATATGTTGTTGGGGATGTCTTCCCGAGTCATTTCATATATGTATATAAGGGCCGGACTCAAATAGTTTCGGAGATACAGGCTGAGAAAGGATGAAAATAATAAATATAATACAAAAATAAACGTTTAATGATGATTTATTCAACACTATCATTAGGAATCTGAAAAATTTTAACCAAGTGTGTGCTTTGTATGTGCTTCAACTTACAAAGCACATACTTGTAAAGCGCGTCACTAACCTATAGGTACTTTCAACTTAGAAAGCACATATTTGTTAAAGCTGAGAACAGTTGGTATATAAAAAGTACATATTTATATGTACGATGAATAGTAGTGGGAGTGGATCTTGTTTTGCGTGGAAGTCCCTGTGTAGTATAGCTTGTTTGTTTATGTTTTCAAAGTGACTCTATTGGTCTGTTTACGCTCGGATTATCGCATTCTTTGATGCAATGGCTGAAATCTTTCAGATTCCTAATGATAGTGTTGAATAAATTATCATTAAACGTTTATTTTCGTATTTATTTTTCGTATATATTTTTATCCTTTCTCAGCCTGTATCTCCGAAACTATTTGAGTTAGACCCTTATATATACATGTTATGGTCAAAGCCCGAAACGCGGGCATTCCTAGGATTGACTGGTAAATTCTGGGGAACGACCAAGCGTCTTGGTCAAAGCCCGAAATAAGTTTTGCGTTTTGGCTTTTGACTAGTCAATCCTAGGAATAACTAATACGGCTGGTCAAAGTTAAAAACTAAGAAAAATGACTTCGGACTTTGACTAGTCAATCCTAGGTGTGGCTTAATTCGGACTGTGTGACTGTTAAGAAATAACGTCAAGATTTTTTTAACTAAATTAAGTTCTTATTGTTAACATAATGTAGCTTTTTATTTACTTTACCCTTGTACATAGCTTTTTTCTCCTTAAGTTTAAAAATGTAGTTTTGGTAAAATATTATATAAACATAACATCTAAGAAAGTACTTGTATTAAGTGTTAGTTAGGTATGTACGTCGCGGTCATTAATGCTTTCCCATCTAAAGATATGCCAGTACTGAAAATCTATAGTTTACGTTACGTATACGCGTTCTGGATAACTTGATATGCTCACAAAGCGAATTTCCCGAGAAAAAATAATTTTGACTAATCGTATATAATTGTATATGATTATGTATAGAATCATGAATGAATATATATGGGTATATTTATGATCATGTATATTTACATCTTGCTCCTTGTATGATTTTATATGAATCCATATATGATTATAGATCTGCCCATTTCTATGCTGATATGACTAATATATTCTAATTCGTATGAGTAGGTACAGATTCATATATGATTAGACCTAATCAAGCCTGACTCATGCCTGACTGTATATGAATTCATATATTACTATATTTAAATCTATGTATGATTCTATCTAATCATGACTGGCTAATATAAACTCGCACCTGACTATATGTGAATTTATATATAACTGGATATATATCCATATATAATTGTGCGTATTTAAATCTGACCATTTCTATGCTGATATGACTAATTATTCTAATTCGTATGAGTAGGTACAGATTTATATATGATTAGACCTAATCAAGCCTGACTCATACCTGACTATATATGAATTCATATATGACTATATTTAAATTTATGTATGATTCTATCTAATCATGACTGGCTAATATAAACTCGCACCTGACTGTATATAAATTTATTTATATATAATTAGATATACAGGGTGTTTCCGGATCTTTGCGACAAACTTAAAGAGGTGATAAATCTCAATAAATGGAACAACTTTTGTTAAGCAACCCGTGTCCGGCGATGCCTCCTTAAGGCGCTAGGCTGCGTTGAACATTTACGGTTGCGTGCCTTGATTTTTTCTTGTGGGGGAATATCAAAAGTTTAGTGTTATACGACCCCTGTTAATACCCGAAATGAGATTATTGACAGGATTATAAACGCATTTGGTACGATTCGCAATAATCCTGGAATTTTTTAGAGGGTGCGTCAGTAGATGTAATGCTTGTACTGAGGTTGCAGGTCGCTATTTTGAACATCTATTTTAATAAAATAAACAAAAAATATAATTAGAAAAACGTTCAATTTTTTAAAATTTTAATCTAACCATATTAGAAATCAAATAGCATTCATGCCGGTCTAGCGCCTTAAGGAGGCATCGCCGGACACGGGTTGCGTAACAAAAGTTGTTCCATTTATCGAGATCTATCACCTCTTTAAGTTTGTCGCAAAGGTCCGGAAACACCCTGTATATCCATATATAATTGTGCGTAATCCTGTCTGGATATTATTGACTATAATATAAATTCAAACATGACTAGATATAAATTCATATATGATTGCATATGATTATATATAACTTTAGGGTATCATATATATCAGCTGTATACACACACACACATACACACGCGCGCGCGCACATATTTATATTTATATTCAATAAACAACGAGGTTATATATACGGAAAAATAAACACTTTTACCATATAAAATTGGTCCAATTAGCTATACGATAAGCCTATTATAGTTCTTGTAATAAAATTATCAATATCTTTACTCTTTTTTTTTAAATATTCCAAGGACCTTTTTTATAAAAACAACTATTTAATAAGTTGTTTTACTACCCCAAAAAGAACCGAGTGCATGTACTCAGGTAAAACACATGTTCCAATATCAATCAGCGGCACACAAGACAATCTAATACTACGGAAAATCTACGGAAAAATATAATTTTTAATCAAATTTGTTACATTTTTGTAGAATTAAATTATATTGTTAGAAAATTATACAGTATCTATGTTTGACACCTTCCGTACATCTCCTAACAATAAGTGTAACATATGTAGTACAATACGAAATGTCTTTATCAATTAACGTTGTAGCACAGTACGTAAAGTGACTGACTCAAGATCCAAGGGTTCCAGGTTCAAATCCAGCGGTGGTAAGCAAATTTTCTAGGTACAATATAAATTTAATTTATTAAGCTTGCACATAATAAAGATTTTCGACAATAAAATAATGTTCAACGATCGAGAGAAATAAATTTTATTTTGTTGAATAAATGTGATAATATTTTAATAGTCATATATGAATAGATATGACCGTCTATATGATTTTGTATGAGCATGCATGGTCAGACCTGGCCAATTTTCAGATCTAATCATATATGAAATAATATATGATTATATATAATTAGTCAAAATTATTTTTTTTCGGGTTACTTGAGAATTTATAGAAATAATTTAAAATTAGAAATTATTTAATGCATATCACTTGATTTTCGATGATGAATACACTGTAAAAAAAATCTGTATTAAAAATAATATAAAAATAGGAAGTTTTTATGCAGATACCGTATATAAAATTTTAAATACAAAGTTGAAAATTAAAGGAGTGGTATTTCAAAAATAAAAGTATCGAGCAGCAATATTACTATGCTCATCTGTTTTTTTATCATACAAATGTTCTTATTTTCAATCAAAAATATGTATTATTAGTAATTTATTACCTTGCGTATTCCAAAAAATCTTAAACAGGTTTTTAATGTTCAATGTTGTGTGTACTAAATTTCATATCAGTGATTAAAAAATTCATGTTCGTGTATGAATTTAGCTATACAAGTGCAAGAATTTTTATTTTAGATACCCAGTTTGTAAATTTCATTTACCGTGGTATCGTAAATGTGTTGTAAACTTCATATCTTTTTTAACAGTGTATGTCGCAGCCACATGGTGTGCACACACACACACACGCGGGGGGCGGTGCAGGGGGGTCTTCGGCCCCCACTCCCGCACCCCCTCCGCCGGTAGGCAGGGTGGACCTCGCTTTACAACTTAATTAGAATAGGTTAGTGACGCGCTTTACAAGTATTTGCTTTAACTTACAAAGCGCATACTTGTAATGCGCGTCACTAACCTATGCTAAGTTGTAAAGCGAAGTCCACCCTGCCTACCGGTGGTGGGGGTGCGGAAGGGGGGTGCCGAAGGCCCCCCTTGCACCTCCCCCGCGTGCGTGTGTGTGTGTACACCATGTGGCTGCGACATATTCATCATCGAAAATCAAGCGATATGCATTAAATAATTTCTAATTTTAAATTATTCCTATAAATTCTCAACTAAGTTCGCTTTGTGAGCATATCAAATTATGCAAAACGCGTTGTGGACGTTTCTCAAATGCACATATCGCGTTGTGGATAATAAAAACGTCCACACACAGGAAAAATATCTCATTTCGGTATTTGGATGATCAGCACCGTCCACAACGCGTTATGGATAATTTTTTCGCTCACTGAGCGATTTTGGTGTTTGGGCGTAACATTTATATAATATTTTACCAAAGCTACATTTTTAAATTAGATAAAAACTATGTACAAGAGTAAAGTAAATAAAAAGCTACATTATGTAAACAATAAGAACTTATTGTAAGTTTAGTAAAAGAAATCTTGATTTTATTTCTTAACAGTCACACAGTCCGAATTAAGCCACACCTAGGATTGACTAGTCAAAGTCCGAAGTGATTTTTCTTAGTTTCTAACTTTGACCAGCCGTATTAGTTATTCCTAGGATTGACTAGTCAAAGTCCGAAGTGATTTTTCTTAGTTTCTAACTTTGACCAGCTGTATTAGTTATTCCTAGGATTGACTAGTCAAAAGCCGAAACGCAAAACTTATTTTGGGCTTTGACCAAGTCGCTTGGTCGTTCCCCAGAATTGACCAGTCAATCTTAGGAATGCCCGCGTTTCGGGCTTTGACCATAACATACATATGAAATGACTCGGGAAGACATCCCCAACAACATATTAAAAAATAAACCAAATCGGAGAGGGAGTCGCTTTTATGCATAAATACTATTGTATCAATTCTTAAAATCAAATAATTGCAACGTTAATAGGTTAAATGACTACTCCGCAATTAAAAAACTCTTTATCAAATATAACACAGCACTTCCGAGTTGTGCATCCGTTGAACGAATGTTCAGCGCGGTGGTTCTGTAATAACGCCACAAAGAGGACATCTCCACGATGATATAATTGAATACCAAATTCTATTAAAAATTAATAAAACTTTTTATTAAAAGTTTTATTAATTTTTAAAAAATGTAATTATATTATGTTTTACCTATATTTAAACTTAAACAATATATTGTAAGGTAACATAATTAAGTATGTTAGTATGTAGTACATAATAAATTAAGTAAAAAGTGTGAAATATATACGATTCTTATATTTAAAATAGTAGTACACAATTATTGCAAGAAAGTAACTAAAAAATAACTAAAAAGTAACTGAATCGTTACTTTTTAAGTAACTGTAACTGTAACATGTTACTTTTCAGATTCGATAATTTGTAACTGTAACTAGTTACTTTTTTAGTGAAATAAACTGTGACTGCAACTAGATACTTTTACAAAGTAACTTTTCCAACCCTGCCTATGAGAGGAGCATGAAAATATTAATACAAGCACAAGATACATCCAATGTGGATGAAACAGATATATCGTCTGGGGAAAGAAGAGAACGGGACAAGAAAAGGAGACAAAAGCCAAGAAAACAGTTGACACTTCTTCCGAAACCGAAGAAGAGTTTATCAAGGTTGCACGAGAAAACAAAGAAAATTATCCGAAACAAAATAAGAAAGAAATAAGAAAGAACTCCCTTCTTTCCCGCAAATAGAGAAGTTCGTTTCCAGCACACCGTTGAAAGAGATCTATGCAGCAGGATCCTCGCAGGAAATTGAAAATATGTGCGACAACACATTAAGTTGTGTAGTGTGTAATAATTATACCAACTTTTATAAATACCATCTTATAATAATGAATAAACATGACTGGTCTCGTAGCTAACAGGAAAAGATGTAATGGGGTCATGCAATCAGAACAAGAAAAAACGTACTACAGCAACAAATGTACATGATGATAAAAAAGATTCTTCTGATCAAGGTAATTTAATTATAAAAATTAATAAATACAAGTAAAAGAAAGCAGGTATTTTTATTGTTATTGTTACTTTAGTATGAAGTTTAGCACTGAAATAATTTGCCATTAAATTGTTTTATAATGCAAGACGTTAATATTACATTTTTTATTTTAAAAAATACAGCAATTGAATTGATTATTTCGAAAAGATAACATGTACTGCGAAAAGAATTTTGCAGTAAATTAAAGAACGTGTTTATTTGCAGGAATATAAAAATTGTAATTTTTTTTAAATTTTTAAATGCAATGTAATGGTTTCTGAAATGTTGTATTATTCTATATTTGCTTGCAAAATATTTCATCTTGAAGTCATTACTTTTTCTGAATAACCGGAAATTTAATTTTAGGTATATTATTTTTTACTAGTGTCTTTTATTTACTTTTAAACGGTTGTGTATATTGCTTTCTAATCTACATGTACACTTATTCTGCATGCTAATAACTAAACGCTAATTTTATACAGTATTGCGCTTATGTGTTCATCATTTTATAATTAACCATTGGTACAGGGTCTACATTATTGCTTAACATTATATATGTGAATCAATCTATTTTTTAGGTGAATACTTTAAGACTCGTGGGCGGAAGTACTATGCATATTATGACCAGTAACATCTTAAAGAAAATCATGGTAAACACTCTTGCTGTGAAATTCAGTTGGGCTGGGATGAAAGGAAAATTAGTCTTTAAGGATTTGAACCTTCCAAAAATAATTATGCGTACGTTTAATTTTATTAAGGTTAATATTTTTGTAAAAGATATGCAGGACATCTCAGGTCCACCTTTTAATCTACGGAATCTTGATCTTAAACCAAGTTTAAGTATATTAGTCAAAGAATACGCAGATGAAAGGAAATACATGGAACCTAGAACGCTTTGTATATCTGGTAATATTTTTAGAAATTTGAATAATATTCTTGTTTTATAGAAGCAGTTCGATTACATACGCAGTATAGCCACATTACGGATGCCGAATTTGCAGATTCCATTTCCAAATGGCTTGCGCAAGCACCTCTGAGGACTCAAAGACAATTGTAAATACTATATACTACGACATAATATGCGATGAAAGTCGAAGCAGAAGAAAAGATGTCATCCGAGGTGCAAATGTCGTGTGCGAAAAGCAGTGTTAAATATGCGTCGAAGTAATCGAAGTAAATCAACAACCAAAGTTCACGCATTTGAATATCATTTGCTCGTGTCATAATTTCGAAAAGCAAGTGTTGTAAGCGCACTAAAATTACACGTAGCAATTACGAGCTACGTTCGTTGACCCTAGTAACCGCCCAAAAAACCTGAGGTTGCATCGAACCATCGAACGTTTCATGCAAGCCATTGCCGAAATCACGAGCGTTCATCTCGGTGACGACAACCCCAAAAGCGCTGACAACACGAATGTTGCCAACTCGGAAGCCTTCCGAGTTGGCAACAGGACGTCGACCCCGAGCGTATAAATTACGCTTATAAGAAGACATCACGGCCACGGCACACAAGCATTTCAGATCGTAAGTTTGAAGTGTAAAGAACTGACAATGAGTGTTGTACGCTGTCATTTTGTGAACATGTAAGTGCATTTTTATTGTTAACTTTTATTGCTTTTTTACGCTTTGTTACTTTCTCCTTTGATATTGAATGTTTAATATAATTTTTTATTCAGCTCTTACGCAATTATTTGCCAGTCTTGCCAGTGACTATATAATCTTTTTTTACCCATAAAATGTCATAATTGTAAGCACCTACTGAGATTAT
The DNA here is from genome assembly GCA_030770355.1 of Harpagoxenus sublaevis. NCBI lineage: Eukaryota > Metazoa > Arthropoda > Insecta > Hymenoptera > Formicidae > Harpagoxenus > Harpagoxenus sublaevis. The sequence goes on from JASTWR010001115.1 coordinate 45,038, forward strand.
TTTTAATTAATAAAGTTAATTTTTTTCACTAATATCTCACCGCAATAACCCCCGCTAAAAAAAGATCAACAAATAACATTATTTCTTCAAATGTAGATTAAAAGTATATGTATATGTCAATATGTCAATGTAGTATATGTATGTGTATAGGGTAAATTTAAAAATTTGACATTTTTGAAAAATTTGATTACGCCATTGTGAAGAAAATAAAAAACCATAAAACTTTTGTATAAAACTCTTTTTTATACGCCTTATATTTTTAAAGATATTCGTTAAAAATGAAAATATCCCTTATTTTTGAGGGGTTATTTCAACCCCTAAACGTTGAGATAAGCAGCTAAAAAATGGCTCTAGGAAGGAATCCCCCGGGAAAAATGCCCCCCGGAAAAAATCTCCTCATCCAAAAATCTTTCGAAAGTTCACCAACCAGGATATTTTCTCCAGTGATGTCTACTGTATTTGAAATAGGGGAAAAATAAAAATACTTTTATTATATAAATTTGGTCCAAGCTTTCCATTGAGCCTAGTTAGAACTTGATCCGTTCACTAGTTATCGAGATCTCAAAATCTCGAGTACTCTCAACATATATATAACTCGTCGCGTCGCGTATATAGAGCCACGGCTGTCTCGCTCCGCGCGTACTTGGCGCGAGACACTACCTGTCTCTTGATTGTGCGTGTATATGTTATTATTCGGAGCCACTAACTGATTGCTTTGTCTTGTGTTTACAAGTGCTATTTGTCGCCAATAATATCATTTCGAACAACTAAAGTGCGAATACGTGGTATCGACAGCAATTGTAATCAGTCTGTTTCAAGTGCTGGTTGTGATTATTTCGTACACTATGCCGCTTAAATTTTTAAAGAGTAATAAGGGCAAGAAAATGTTAACAGTTAATGGTCACTTATACTATAAGTATGGAGAGGGATCAAATGGCAAAATGATTTGGCGGTGTGCTCAATATAAAAATAGATATCGGGGAATTTGCCATACGTCGTCGGAGTTACGAGATGGTACGTCAATTAATGTAATTATGCGCTACTTGCTCAGTATCGAAATTTTTGCATTAATTTTTTTTGTATCTTGTTTGCCTATTATAGGCATTATTTTGCATCAAACTGAGCACACAACTCACACTCCTAACGCTGCAGCAGTTGATGCAAAGCGAATTGTTGCGAAATTACAAAAGAAGGCGTTGACAAACAAGGAAACATCGTCGTCGTTAGTAGCGTCCGTGCTGGGTACAGTGTCGTCACCCGTTGCTTCACAATTACCGAGTGCTGAGTCATTGGGTTGGACTGTCAAAGGAATTCGTCAAAGGAACAATCCTGTACCACATAATCCAAGGAAGGACACATTGTATATAATACCAGATCAATTTCAAAAGACATTGAAGAACGTGAAATTCTTGTTGTTCGGCTCTGAAGATATTAATAACAGACTACTTGTATTTGCTACGGAGGATAAGTCTACAGGTGCTGCAAAGATGTGACATGTGGTACTGTGATTGTACTTTTAAAGTAGTGCCAGAATTATTTGATCAACTCTACACCATACATGGGAATGGCAAAGTTGTGCTTCTTGTATATGCGTTATGTCCCAACCGACGCAAGAGAACGTATCAAAATCTGTTGCAGGTTCTGAAGGACGCATGCCCCGGGTTGGCCCCAAAATATGTAATGTCGGATTTTGAGACAAAATTTTTGAAGACCCTTGCAATTCAATTTCCCGAGTGTATTGTCAAATAATGTTTCTTCTATTTTGGACAAGCACTTTGGCGAAATATACAGAACCATGATCTTGCGCAATTGTACTGCAAGAGCAGCCGATTTGCTCGTAATTTGCGACAGTTATCCGCATTGGCATTCGTTCCTCCCGACGATGTAATTTACGCGTATGATGCTTTGCTAAGATCAAAATTCTTCAACGATAATAAGGATGATTTGAAAAGTTTCCTTGATTATTTTGAGCACACTTGGGTTGGTATGTTGAATCGTCGTAGTGAACGACGCGGTGCCATGTTTGACATTAATTTGTTGAACCACTACTCTTTGGTGATGATGGCTACTGCTCGTACCAACAATGCAGTGGAAGGTTGGCACTGTGCACTAAATCGGAGAGCAAATGGATTGCACCTTATGTTGTGGACATTCATTGAATTGATTCAAGCAGAGCAGGGATCTCGTGGAAGCTCACATTGCGCGCGCAAATGCTCACGCTCCTGCGAATAAAAAACAAAGACGCTACAAAAAAAACAATGCGCGGTTGAAGAGCCTTGTTGCAGTCTACAGCCAACAGGATGTATTAAAATATTTGAAAAATGTTGCTGCCAACTTGTCATTATAAATAACTATTATGAGTTATCTGTTATTATTATTTAGGACCTTTATTAATTTATTTGCGCTTTATTGGATTTAAAATTTTTGCAGAATTTGCTGCCAATCTGTCGTTGTAATTAACTAATATGCGTTAGATGTTATTATTTATGATGGCTTCATTCATTTATTTGTACTTTGTTTCTTTTGCTACACTATTGTGAATTTTTTCTCTGGTAGGAAGCTGCAACATTTTAAGCATTTAAATAGAATTACTGTATTTTCAAGAATCAAATATATACATTGATTGATACAATATTGATACAATATATACATCTCCACTTCCAAAAAAACTAACCTAACCCAACTCAATTGTGTGAATTTTTGGATGGGGAGATTTTTTCCGGGGGGGGGGGGGACTTTTCCGGGGAAATTTTTTTTGGGAAAATTTTTGGACGGGGAGATTTTTTCCGAGAGCTCATTTCCGGGGAAATTTTTTCTGGGGACCAAAATGACGGTCACCAAAAAAAATAAATATTTTTGATGTTCAATATATCCAAAGCCCATCAAAATCGGTGAGGGACACTTCCGACCGTTCCCTTAAGAAAAAAGTCCTTTAGAGATTTGGTCGTTTTTTTGCTTTGTTTTGGAGAAAATTGCGAAAAAACAGTTTACTTTTTACTTATTTATTACTTATTTACTCATGTTTTCACTTTTTTAATGAAGGTATTGTTCAAAATGTTGGCCTCTTGCAGCAATGCAAACATTGCATTAAACACTGACAGCTCGTATTGCAACCAGACACTGTTTTGGCAAAATATTGTTAAGTCCTTGGGTTTCATTTCCGCTGAGCTCGATCGAAATCGCGCCCAGCTGTGGCTGATTGATACGGATCAGCCATTGAGAGATAGCGGAAGATTGTTGCCAAGACGGCGTGGAATAAACGAGATGACATCTTTGAGTTGAAATCAGGCTAGGATTGATGTTTCGCGAGCGTCTCCGGTTTTTGCGAGCATATCCGTATCTTACTTTTTATTGTGTTAAAGCGTTCCTTGTGTTACCTGTGTTGCTAAGTTGAATGTTAAATTAAATTCTTTTTTATTTCCTCTATCCGTGTTAGTAGGAGAGAGAGGCGGGATTCACCTCACGCGGGGACTACCTCCAAACGGGGGTGGGTGCGGTGGGAAGGGGATCCCCCTTCCAATCGCACCACTCCCGCCTGGAGGTAGTCCCTGTGTGAAAATGAATCCCCGTCGGGTGGGGGGTCAACCGACCCACCACTCTGACCGCCCGCGGGCCTCCACCAAACGTCTCCCCCGGTACGCGTACCGCGTGAGACTGGTCGCGTTACGCAAGACGCTGACTTCCTACCTCGCGCCTCGTCTCTTTCTCTCTCTCTCCGATATCCTCACATCGAGCATACACGTGTTATTACGCAATCGATCAAGGTTATCGCATGTTGCTTACGACATGACGAATGCGTGATTTTTTATCAGATTGTACGTCGCTGGAGGGCATAAGTCGGTAACCGCAAATTATCATATCGCAGTCTGTTTTAGATTTGCGTTCTACGCTAGGTATATATAAACAGGTAGGTATATATAAACGTGTTCGTTTCCGATGCCGCTCGCATATCGTAATATACGCGCGGTGCAGCGTCGTTCTTCTTGCTTTTCGCGTTCAAAGATTGTGAAAAAAATGGGAAAAAATGTCGAGAAATGGAAAAGGATGAGGAAATCGCGTCCAACGTGAGCGGTAGTGATAATGCCAACGCAGTTACATATCTCTCGACTTTCGCCCATCTCTCGAGTTCCGAGAATTCTGATTGTGAGTGCAAGGATTGCGACAGTGATAGTGATCTGCGTTGCTACGAGACGCTATCGACGTCGACGACAGAGAGCACTCATAGTGATGCTTCACGGAAGTCCGATCGGTCTGACAATCTGTATGACGTAAATGAAGATTTAGGGAGCCACGTGGTGAAGGAGCAACTTCGATGGAATCTGCCGACGTATCATTTGCGAAGAGAAATTGGAATTTTGGATGCGCATGAGAAAGTGTGGATTCAAACGGTGATCGCGTACAGTTCTAGAGCGGTGCGTTACTATCGTACAATTCCGAGACGTATCACGAAAAGGGGGGTAAACGGTAAGAGTCGGGTGGAGTATCGTCGCGATATTTGTGAAAGGCTAAAATTTGAAATACCCTCGGGCGATTACGCCGTGTGGTTGCGATAAAAAAAAAGAGAGAACATGGAAGAGCGTGAAAAGCAACAGTATCTCGATCTTCTCGAACGCGAGACGAGCGTTGACTCGGTAGATTTGTATCGCGCATGGTCGCGACGTTGTGACGCGCTTCTAGAGATAATGCGCGAGGAATGTCGTGGACGATCTCGAATGACGTTGACTAGAGAGATCAATTCTTTGGCCTGTCGAATTGCGATATTACTGGGAGCCAGGAATCGTTTGTGTCGACGTTTTTTCGCGCACGTGGGTGCCGGTCTCGATAAACCATCCACGTCTTCGTCGGTGCCGTCGACGTCGGCGTCGGCGTCAAGAGGATTTTCGTGGGCGGAGATCGATACGGCCTTCGAGAGACGCGTCCTGACCGGTGTGGTGATAAATCAGGATCACGTTGAGCCTCGACGGTTTCTCGAGGAGGCGAGAGACACGGTGCTCGGTCATGTGCGCGACAATTTTGAGAGACATGGTTGTCTCAAGATCAACACTCTTTTCAATGGAGAATTTATCATCACGAGTGGTGAAACCGCGGTCAAGAGTATCGCTACGAGCAACTATATGCTTCTTCCCACGTCAGATCTGCTAGAATGGTACGATAGTCGCGTGATGGACGTAACTCTAACGGCTCTCGAAGAGTTTCAGGAACGGGACAGCGGATGGACGTTGTCGCGTATATCAAATTTTATGGTGAATATCAACAAGTGCAATCCTATGTGCGTGGGATGCTGGATGGAGATTCCATCGTGGATAAAACATACGCGATCGGTGGTCAACGTGAAGAGGATGGATAACGCGTGTTTCGCTCGGTCGATCGTCGCCGCGTTGTATCCCGTTCCGAAAAATCCGGATAGATGGCACGAGTATCCTCCTTATTCGACGATATTGAATTTTGACGGAATCGAGTTTCCCATGGCTCTGAGGCGGATCACCAAATTTGAACGTCTCAACGATATATCCGTAAACGTGTTCACCGTTCGCGAGGGAGAGGTGAAGACGAATAGGAAGAGGAAGAACGTGCGGAACGAAGTGATTGTTCCTCTGCGTCTCACCGACTATAAGAGAGATTGTCACGTCAATTTGTTGTACCTGAAGGATGCGCGACAAGGCAATAACGTTGGTCATTACGCGTGGATAAGGAATCTCTCTCGATTGGTGTCGTCACAGCTGAGCGGTAATAATTCGATGAAGCATATATGTGATCGGTATGTATAAAAAAAAAATTAAAAAATATGACGGACCAGAGTATACTGTTTTTTTTATCTTTCAGCTGTCTGCACTACTTCGGTACGACTGAGAGATTGATCGCTCACGGTGTGGACTGCGGAAAGATGAACGACTGCGCCATTCTTCTTCCGAGCGACGACGAAAAGGTCCTGTTTTTTCAAAATCAGATCAGGAAAGAGCGACTCCCCTTCGTGGTGTACGCCGACTTGGAATGCGTGCTGGAGAAGAGGGATGAAACGGATCATCAAGCGACATTCGACGCGACTTATATATATCAGCATCACAGACCGTTCAGCGTCGGTTATTATCTGTGTTGCTCGTACAATCAAAATTTATCCATGTACAGATCGCGACGCGGCGAGGATTGCGTGTCGTGGTTCGTGAATGAGCTTAACGATATCGCGCATCGTGTGAGAACGATACTCACTAGAAACGTGATCATGGCGGAGCTCACGTTAGAAGAGAGAAGCGAATTTTGTAGCGCGACGCGTTGTCACATATGCGGCAGATGTTTTCAACAGGATGATTATCGTGTGCGCAATCACTGTCATTTGACCGGTCGGTACAGAGGTCCCGCACATTTGTCCTGTAATTTGAATTATAAAGATTTGTTTGTTATTCCTGTGTTTTTTCACAATCTGTCGGGTTACGATGCTCATTTTATCATCAAAGACATAGCTAACAGTTTCGAGGGTCGTGTCGACTTGTTGCCGATCAACAAGGAGACGTACATATCGTTTACGAAGAACGTCAAAGAGACGAAGCACGATTGTTGGGGAAATCGCGTTAAGTTACGATTCGTGGATTCGTTCAGGTTTCTTGGTACCAGTCTTGAGAAATTAGTGTCGTATCTCCATAAGTCCAGGCTGAGGATTACGCGGTCTGAGTTTTGGGAAATTAGCGAGGAAGATTTCGATTTGCTCACGCGAAAGGGCGTATTTCCGTACGAGTATCTTGATAGCGTGGATAAACTGTCGGAGACCGAGCTGCCACCGCGCGTGCTTTTCTTTAGTTTGCTGTCCGGCGACGTCGCGAGCGAGAGCGATTACGAGCACGCGTTGAACGTTTGGCGTTGTTTTCGCGTAAATAATTTCGGCGAGTACAGCGACCTGTATCTTAAGACAGATGTATTGCTTTTGGCGGATATTTTCGAAAATTTTCGCAACTACTGCGTCGACAGTTACGGATTAGATCCCGCGCATTATTACACTCTACCGGAATACACGTGGGACGCTATGTTGAAGCACACGGGTGTTCGATTCGAACTGCTTACCGATATTGATGTGTTGCTGTTCGTGGAGCGCGGTATTCGCGGCGGTCTTAGCCAATGCTCGCACAGATACGCGCGAGCCAACAACCAGTACATGTCGTCGTACGATTGATCAGAACCGTCGACGTACCTTATGTATTTCGACGTGAACAATCTGTACGGCTGGGCAATGTGCGAGCCCTTACCATACGCGGATTTTCGATGGCTTGACGATGCCGAGAGTTTTAACGTTATGTCCGTGACGTCGGACTCGTCTATCGGTTACATCCTAGAGGTTGACCTCGCGTATCCGCGGGAGCTCCACGACGCCCACGCGGATCTTCCGTTCTGCCCGACGCAAGAAAAGCCTCCAGAAAAACGGTACGAGAAACTTCTGGCCACTCTCTATGACAAGTCGCGTTACGTGGTGCATTATCGAAATTTGCAGCAATGCATGCGATACGGGTTGTGCGTAACAAAGATTTATCGTGTGTTGCAATTCGCGCAATCTCGGTGGCTTAGCAGTTATATAGAGCTTAACACGTTATTTAGAACTCTCGCGAATAACAAGTTTGAGAGAAATATGTACAAATTAATGAACAACGCGGTATTCGGGAAAACAATGGAGAACGTGCGCGATCATGTCAATGTGCGTCTCGTCACGCGCTGGGACGGGGTATACGGCGCTGAGGCAATGATCGCTAAGCCGAATTTTCACAGTAGAAGCGTTTTCTCGGAGGATTTGATGGCCGTCGAGCTACGCAGGCTTGAGGTGAAATACAACAAGCCGATCTACGTGGGCATGTGCATTCTAGAGATATCTAAGATGCTCGTGTATGATTTTCATTACAATTATATGGTACCGTTGTATCGCGATAGGTGTAAACTAATGTACACGGGCACCGATAGCTTGATATATCACCTACAATGCGACGATGCGTACGAGAATATTAGGCGCGATATTGCGAGATTTGATACGAGTGACTATCCCGAGGGCAATGCGTACGGTATGCCGCGCGCGAACAAGAAAATACCTGGTATGATGAAAGATGAAAACAACGGTGCGATAATGACCGAGTTCGTAGGGCTCAGAGCGAAGATGTACGCTCTGAAGGTGATTGGTAAAGACGACACTAGCTCTTAGTCCCTTGGTGGAAAAACTACGCTGCCTTAGTGGCGGTAAAATAATATTTAAAATATATGGGGAAAAACTACGCTGTTTTTTAATGCGTTGTAATATAGAAAAAAAATGTATTGTAACAAAAATGGTGAAATAGGCTCGGAAGACAAAGAACCAAAGAGAAGCGTGGTGTAGCTTTCATATTTAATCATGAAAATGTTTTATTTTTTTCATTTCTTTTTTCGTCAAGCTCCACGCGACTGTGTACGATAAGAAGCGTTACGTCATACACTAAAAGGATAAAGGGTGTAAAGAGGAACGTGGTTGCGAGAATGATAACGTTCGACGATTACAAGCGGTGTCTGTTCAACTTGACGGAGCAGTCGCGACGTCAGTCGTGCTTGCGCTCGAAGCTGCACGAGGTGTACACTGTGTCCGAGTTGAAGCTAGCTCTTAGTCCCTACGACGATAAACGATGCGTTGAACCCGATTCTTTCGACACTCTACCGTGGGGACATTACGGAATATCAGTGAGGAAAAATGGAGGGGGATCGCGCAAAGAATAAACGCGCGAGATACTTTCTTATATATATATAATATATATTTTCATTGTTTGTTCTATTATCACATTAGATTTTTTATTAATTTTTTTGTTTTTTTTCTCGTTTTTATATTATATTTTTTTTATTAATCCTTGGTGGAAGAATTACGCTGCCTTAATGGTGGTAAATAATATTTAAAATATATGAAGAAAAACTACGGTGTTTTTTTGTAATTGTTTATATACATATAATTAATATTTCCATTGTTTGTTCTATTATCACATTAGATTTTTCATTAATTTCTTTTTGTTTTTCCTCTTTATCACATTATATTTTTTTTATTAATTCTTGGTGGAAAAACTACGCTGCCTTAGTGGCGGTAAAATAATATTTAAAATATATGGGGAAAAACTACGCTGTTTTTTAATGCGTTGTAATATAGAAAAAAAATGTATTGTAACAAAAATGGTGAAATAGGCTCGGAAGACAAAGAGAAGCGTGGTGTAGCTTTCATATTTAATCATGAAAATGTTTTATTTTTTTCATTTCTTTTTTCGTCAAGCTCCACGCGACTGTGTACGATAAGAAGCGTTACGTCATACACTATCGTAATTTTCAAAATTGCGTGCGTCACGGTCTTCGCGTTACAAAAGATACATGGCGTATTGCAATTCGCTCAATCTCCATGGCTTTGCGATTACATCGAATTAGGAACTTTTTTTTTTTTTCTTTGGTACATGTTTTCCGAGTCTAATTTGTCTCAATAAATTTTAATAAAATCATCTCTCTGGGGTACAAACGTCTTTTGTGACAAAATTTGTTTTTTCACAATCGACTTTTGTACCCCAGAGAGATGGTTTTATGTTTCCAATTTCATAAATGTGACATTTTATAGAATTGTATAATTTTTGCCAAAAAAGATTTATATAACATTAACATAATGTAAGAATAAATGGAGTGCGGTATTGTTTCTTGCGCTTATTACATAAAGGCAGGATTAGTTTCGAAGAACTGCTTTTATAATATATCGGCGCAAGTGTGAGAGAGAGAGAAGAATATTTGTATATCGCAATATGTACACGATTTTATTTCTATAATAAAAATATATAACAGTATAAAATATATTATAATACAGCTGTTTTATTTATCCAGGAATTGTGCGAACTGTCCATTCCCAACCATTTCACGTACACTTGGTTACCCCGTTTGCGCAGCACTTTTTTCACGAGCTAGACATCGGGATTGGACACTTGGAGCAACTCGTACTCGTAGAATCCTCCGGCTATCGTTTCTCCACGGTAATCCTTTAGCAGATACGTCACAGAATTGGTCCGTTGTACCTTGGCGACGCAAAAGATCTCGGTGGTCCAGTTTGGAGTGTAGCCCTTCTCGAATATCGTCTTGAATTTGCTTATGCGTACCGGATCGTTTACTTTGAATTTCGCCGGGCCGGCGATCTTCGTGCGACTGTACACCGTGGATAGAAGTCTCTCGGCGACAGCGGGTGTCACGTCCACTGGCCGCATTTCGATCGTTCGATGTCGATGGTGGTTGTAATTCGACAGCAGACTTGGTAACGCGTTGACCCATTCGTACGTTCCGTTAAGCGTGAAGAGTTTCCACATGTTTTCTTTGAGTGTGCGATTGAATCTTTCCACTACTGACGCTTTCATCACTGAGTACGTTGAGTAATGATTGACGTCGCGTTTTTTTAGAATCTCACGTACGTCGGTGTTGTAGAACTCCTTTCCTTTGTCCGTTTGCAGATTCTTCGGGAATCGCGTGCTCTCGCGAAATATCTTGGACAACGCCGCGGCCATCTCCTTTCCACTCTTACTCTTGAGCGGTAACGCCCATGCGTATTTGCTCAGCACGTCGATGACCGTCAATATGTAGTTGTAGCCTTTGTTTTGCCGCGCGTAGGGACGCATCTCCACCACGTCGGCCTGCCACAGATCGTCATAGCCGCGCACTACGACGCGACGCCGTGGAAAGTTTTTTCGAGCCGGCGCGTGCAGTTCCTTCACGAGTCTTTGTTTCTCGACGCTCATTATCACGCTCTACGTCGAGGAGGAAGAGCTTTTCTTGCCAGAGTCGAGAAGACCGACAAGTTCGTTTAGTCTTGCCTGTTCCACTTCGCGATTGCTCGTCACCTTTTTGAAGTCGCGGGCGTTGCAAATGTCCTCCGTTAGCTTGCGAATGTCTTCCAATTGCTTGCGAATGCCGTCTTTAATTTTTTTCACTGTCTCGTCGAATAATTCTTGCGTCACCGTTTTTTCGCTCAATTCTCTGACGTCGTTTTGGAATTTTTGTAATGTATCTCGTAATTCGTTCAGTTTGTCGGTCACGGTTTTGTCCATTTCGTTCTTCACCGTTGAGAGCGAGCTCGCGGTGTTCTCGCGAAACTTTTCGATATTGTTTCGCAGATCTCGAAGCGCCAGCTCGACGTAGCTTCTGTTCGTCGCGTCGGTGTCGACCTCCGGTGCGGCTAGACGTCGTATCTTGCGCTCCCTCACGTCGTAGAAATCGTTGTTCAGACAGAGCGCGTTGTTGCGCACGTAGCTTTGTAGAGGTCCGATTGACGATGATCGCGATTTTCCGTCGTCTCTATTCAGAGACATTCCAAACTTGTTCACCGACATCGAAAATCGTACTGCCGTTGTGTTCGACGTGGCGCTTCAATTTATAACCAATCCCCGCTTCGCGAAGCTCCTCGATTATCGATACGATCTCATTGTCGTGAGCGGTGTTGCCAGTTCGATGCGAGGCGTCGAGCAAACGAAGACGATATCGTACTGCCGTTGTGTTCGACGTGGTGCTTCAATTTATAACCAATCCCGCTTCGCGAAGCTCCTCGATTATCGATACGATCTCATTGTCGTGAGCGGTGTTGCCAGTTCGATGCGAGGCGTCGAGCAAACGAAGACGATATCGTAAATGCGTTGTGATCGACGTGGTGCTTCAATTTATATACCCATCCCGATTCGCGAAGTCCTCGATTATCGATACGATCTCATTGTCGTGAGCGGTGTTGCCAGCTCGATGCGAGGCGTCGAGCAAACGAAGACGATATTACCAATTCGTTGGGATCGTCCCAATGAACGTAATCTATCCTTGTTGTGATTCAATCTCATGTTCGAGGTAGATTGGTCACGC
>JASTWR010001116.1:0-56815 GCA_030770355.1 Harpagoxenus sublaevis
AACGAACGGGAAACGCGAGCGTGACCGCGAGAAAGAGTAATACGTACGATAGACATAACCTCGCGACCCTCGCACAGGGTGTATCCCAGGAACCAGCCATCCGCAAGGACCGCAAGGTACAAACTTTGTCATTCCAGCACTGCACTTCGTTGTTCGTTCGGAGTGTTCGGACGCGATGACGCGGACGGAATATTTCTTGACGACGCGGACGTCTAAAGCGACCCATAACATGTACGAGTATGATTCGCGAGCCGGACTCAAACGTTTTTCACCACACACACACTCCCGAATAGTCCCGAAATTTAGCTCGTCGGACGCCGAGCCCGTCTCGTGACATCCCATCCACAACGAATAGAAACTGAGCCGAGCCGGACTCGCGACGTGTATGGGCCGCTTTACGGTTATGTTTACTGTCACGCAACTCAGATCTATCTCTCTTGCGAACGCGATTAATCGAAAATCAAGCCATTTGCAGACGCAGAGCGTGATGCGGAGCCATCTGCAGTCGAAGTAGTGAAACGGACAAGATTTATATATATATATGTTATATGTCCGACGTAGACGTTTCTTAAGGACGTTCTCTCGTCGCAGTCGTGCTCATCCAAACCGAGCTCTTGCCCACGTATTAAAACCTCTCTTGAAGAGAAAACTATGTGAGAGTCACTGCGTAGTTTAGCTCCTCCTATCTTGCGCAGAAGTATAAAAATCGTACTACTGCGTCGCTTTGAGCGATCTGGCAATGCGCTTCTGCTCCGAACCTCCGTAAAGTACGCGATCGACTGTTTTCCATGTATTTTATAAATATAGTTTCAGTAAATATAAATAAAGCTAATAATGTTTTCATTTCAACCTTATTACTCGTCAAAGTGAAATATAAAATTACTATAAATGTATATTATAATAATATACTTATTAATATTATAATAATATGTGTATATGTAATATTGCATATGAAAATAAGAAATCATTTTACATCTTGCGAGTCATACGATTTCGGCACTTAAGCTTCTTGTCAACTTCTCGGCAGATGCGACGTTGCCAAGTCGCGCATGCTTCTCTTTTTCGTCACGCGGAGCCGGCCGAAAAAACGCCTCGATAGCGTACTTTACACAGTTATTTTTCGAAAACGAGTACCGCATGCCCTAATGTTCGAAGTTGTATAATATTTCTTATATATTAATGCATCATATATTAGTTTTTAAAAAACATCCTAAGAAAACTTTTTTCACAATCAAACAAAATGTCCGCTTTGTAGAGACCACTCATATGGATCCTATGTTAAATATTGAAACTTTGAGGTCGAATATCTCAAAATTTAACCCCGCAACGAATGTTGCACTTTCAGCCACGTATAGAGGACCTTTAAATTGACGTATAGTGTAAATTTCAAGGACATTCTAAGAAAAGTGATTTTTGAGAGAACGTCCTTAAATGAAAATTTTCAGGATCGAAATTTGCATCGTAATATCTCCGCTCGTAGGGCACGTAGCAGAGAAATAAAAACACTTTTTTTATATAAATTTGGTCCCAGCTATCCATTTAGGCTAGTTAGAACTCGATCCGTTCGCTGGTTATCGAGATCTAAAAATCTCTGGTACTCGCAACTCGTCGCGTCGCGTATATAGAGCCACGGCTGTCTCGCTCCGCGCGTACTTGGCGCGAGACACTACCGTGTCTCTTGATGACGAAAAATTTCGAAAGTCGACGTTGGCGTTTTCATGTAATACGATTAACAATCCAGTTCGTGAAATAAAGCAAATTGATTGTTAATACAATTAATAAAAGAGTTAATGATTAATCATCCAAAAATAAAAAATAAAAATCAGGTGCGCAATACATTTCAAACGCAAAAGTCCAATAAAGTATACGTTTATTAATGCTTTCCATTACTTTAATTACTCGATTCGGCGATCCGCATATTACTCTGCACTCTGTATCCAAAAATGTCGAATAAATTACACTTATACCGACAAAAAATTTGAAACAAAATGCAGTAAAATTTAAGCTTCAAAGAAGTAATTGCCACTCGATATAAGAATGTCATAATAAAATAATAATTTATAATTCTCATCTTCTATAGCTGCGCGAAATATATGTATAAATTCACGTGAGGAATACCTCAATAAATAACCAATTTTTTCGGATCTACCGTGGCGTCGGTAGAACCTCGAAGCACCGGAAACACACAGCCATGGGCGCGGAGGCGCGTTAGCGAATAGTCAATTTAGAGCTGACCGATGCCTTTTCTTTCAATGTACTCGCGTGAACGCGACATTATTGCGGGATGCGAGAATTCGTTTTTTATTTGCTCGAGCGCGATCTGAGGCGATTTTTACTTGTGTGTCGAAGAATCGAAACACACGGCTTGAGCGCTTCCTCACAACTGACTTCGCACCGGCGACTTGAATAAGCTCCGAGCTTTCGTTGTTAGAATTTGGCACGCGATGATTGGCTAGCCAAGATCGAGTCAGTTTCTTGCGTGTTTTGGAAATACAGAAATACAATAACGCTCCGTGTACAAAAACTGTTCACGCGGACAAATTCCTGTCCGCAACGACTGCCGAATCGCGAGTCGCGAGCCGGGCTATCACGGCTCTGTCATACTCTGAGCACGTGAATTTCAGGCTAGCATCTTCCAGAAGACTCTTATCGAGAGTCTTTCGGATAAGGCTGCCAGCGATTATTTAAATTTTAAACACCCTTAAATGTATTGTATGTACAGTCATTGGTAAATATACCGATTAGGGGACCATCCTCCGGTGACCTTGACCTTGATATATTTTGTCAAGGTCATGACCCTGAGTGACCTTCAAAAGTTTTTAGCCGTCGCTCGTTGTTTGTTAAAAAGTTATTAACAAAAAAAGTTTGACAAATATGGCAGTTATTTTGAGTACTAATAGACATAAATGACTGATATTTATGTGGAAATAGTACATGTATGAACGAAGGAAAGTTGGTTAAAGTAGCGAATTGTTGGTATATTAAGAAAAGCTATTTAAAGCAGAGAATAGAGAGTATGTGCTTCAACTTACAAAGCACATACTTGTAAAGCGCGTCACTAACCTATAGGCTAGTGGCGCTCTTTACAAGTGTGTATATATCATGAACGCATTGATGCATTTTTCAATATAATGAGTTCCATATATCCATTAAATTCATTAAATACTGAATAAAATTTTTGTTTCATATATCTATTGACTTTTTAATATATTACAATCCTATGATTATTGTAAATTTTGCATATGTTAATCTAATTTCCGAAGATTTTTTGCATGACATTTTGGCTTTTTACAAGTATATGTGCTTTCTATGTTGAAACACATACAAAGCACACACTTGTAAAGTGCGCCACTAACCTACAGGTTAGTGACGCGCTTTACAAGTATGTGCTTTGTAAGTTGAAACACATACTCTCTATTCTCTGCTTTAAATAACTTTTCTTAATATACCAACAATTCGCTACTTTAACTAACTTTCCTTCGTTCATACATGTACTATTTCCACATAAATATCAGTCATTTATGTCTATTAGTACTTAAAGTAACTGCTATATTTGTCAAACTTTTTTTGTTAATAACTTTTTAACAAACAACGAGCGACGGCTAAAACCTTTTGAAGGTCACTCAGGGTCATGACTTTGACAAAATATGTCAAGGTCAAGGTCATCGGGGGATGGTCCCCTGATAGGTATATTTACCATATAATAATACAAACAGAGTCGTTTTTCTTTGTTGATTTGAATCTCATCATATAAATGACAATATACATATGCTGCATGATTTGCGACACGATACAGCGCGGCAAACATTATCAAAACAAATATCAGAGCCCCATATCAGTCAATTTAATTACGTCTATTACGAAATATTGATCGTATTACGAAACAACTATACGCAAGATATTCTGTTCCTTGTATTTCAAATTAGTTATCAATAAGGATTAATATAACACTGCGTTTTGTTACTCGTGACAGATATGGCGATGCATAGGTATATTATTCTCAGCAATCCATTATCAATCTCAAAATAGTAATAGTCAAGCTACATTAATAGCATCAAATGTTTAAAGCGCGATATATCGGATATATATTTAAAACTAATACGAAATATATTTAAATTTTGACGTCGTGTTAAGAAGGTAATTATAATTAAATTGTATCTTTATTTAAAAAATTAATTATTTAAATTTATCTAAATTAATTTATTGTTGTATATTATATTACTAAAAAAAAATTGAAGTTATGAACGTGCACATACTTTTGTATTCCATCGAGGTGGCCTTGGGATACGAAGAACGCCGGCAGCCGGAACCTTCCTGAACAGAACGCGAAGCGGAGCGGGGTAGAATTTGTGGCGGGGGGGGGGGGGGGGGATCATGATTTAGCGAAGCAATCACGTTTAATTATTGCGGTCGAAGAAACGGAACGGAAATTTTAACTCGCAATAAATAAGTATCTCTACATCAGAAACAAAACGGAAATGTTGAAGGGCTGCTGGCAGGCCGCCCTCGCGAACGGAGATCTTGCACGCGACCGACCGCGACGGAAATCTTGAACGCGTAGTAGAGTTGCGAGCGTGTACGCGTTGACTCGCGAGATGCCTGAAAGTGCACGAGAAGCACGAAGCACGTGAAATCATTCGGATATCGGGCTCGAAGCACGAGAATCGCCGATGAGTTTATTGCTTGATCGCGGATAAGGTACAATGCTACCGCGGTACCGCGAAGAGAATGAGAGTAATGAATGAGACGGCTCGGAACGGAACAATGGCCGCTTTGGGGGGGGGGGGGGGGGGTCAATTACGCAATCCAACGTCTTCACCATTTGAGGGATGAGCGTTAGCCTATTGGTTGGCTCTTACGTTCACATCTGTTGTAGTCGTGAAAGATGAAGTTCAACCATCTTCCACAACACGCTCTACAACCGGAAGTACCGCTTTACAACCACGCCTACAACACTCTTACAACTACTTACGACCACGCTTACGCAATTGTAGAATAGCCTTTACGCTCTTGAGCACTGCACATAATCACTATTTCTTGCGACGATTGGGAACCAAACCGATGCACTCGCGATGAAACATGAAACCTCGTCGATAGAATTCGTGCGATGACCGCGAACGGGCGCTAACTTGACCGTCTTAATCGGGCACAGAGCGAAAGAGAGAGAAAAATCGGTTACGGCACTTACGCACGCGGTTCGTCCCGGCGCGGGCGCGGCGCAGGAAATAGGGATGGGCGATGTTTCTCGATTAATCGAAAAAGCCGATATTTCTTTTTAAATTAATCGATAGTTTCGTCCGATTAAATTTTCTTCCGATTAATCGATGTCCGATATTTTTCCCTCAACATCGATTAACTGACTTCACTCATATAATGACCGGATGGAGTTTTCCACTAAAGTCTAAACTAAAGACTAACCAAGTTGGCCATTTGGCGAAGTGAGTCACGTGGACTGCACAATACAGGACGCAGAAAGTGCGGAAAGTGCGGAAACGCTTACCGCGTGGTAAGAAACTAACCAATCACTCTTTAGCTTTAGTTCTTACAGAAAAGCGATAAATTGATTGGCTATACTGCATTGCTTTCTGCTGCGCGGGGTGGACAGTATGCATTTTAAAAAAAATATACAATGCGGATTTAATAAAGAAAACTATCTAATGTAACTAAAACACAAAAAAATAAATATTTTAAGATTTAAAAAAATTAATTTAACCTTTACAGGGGATGGGAAGCCACTATAGTGGCGCTGAAACTGTCACATCAAAGGCAAGAAGAAACACAGTGAATTACAATAAACTTTACTCAAGGAAAAGTTGTAATATTTTAAAAATAGACCCCCCCCCCCTAAAGATTAAAAAGGAATTTTAAAAAATAAAACGATTAATCGATTCCTCGATTCTTTTATATATATATATAATCGATGTCTCTGCGATGTCTATTCTTTTAATCAATTTTTGAAATATCGATTTGTTTTTGAACATCGCCCATTCCTAGCAGGAAATAGGAATGCCGAATGAGAAAGCAAGCTCTGGGAGCCCCGTAGCGGGGGGCGCAGGACACGCGTCGCGAGCAATCGATCCTATCGTTTCACGATTCACGATTCACGACGTTGCGCGGTAGACGCAATTAGCGTAGCGAGTGGTCTCTTACCTTGTTTACGCGGCGGTGTAAACAAGGTAATATATGAAATCTATCAAACTTGAGACGGTCTGGTATTGCATAAGCAGACTTGATCAAGATCGTCTTAAGCGTTGACTTGAGATTGGACTATAAATACCGGCCCGATACTCCGATACGCGACAATTACCTCGCTCGCGTAAACAAAATATCTGCGCGTGTTCTGCGTTGCACTAAGGCTCTATAAAAGTGAGTATTCTCGTCCGACATTTTGGATCCATTTGGATCCAATCATCTGTGAAAACATAACCTTTTTGTAAGCGTCAATACGCTTTTCGGTCTCGCGATTAATGTAAAAATGAAGCTGAAATATCGATTCGATTGGAAGCTCTGAGAATACGAGACCGAAAAGCGTATTGACATTTACGAAAAGGTTATGTTTTCACATATGATTGGATCTAAAATGGCGGACAAGAATACCTACTTTTTTAGAGCTCTAGTTGCACAATGTGCGGAATTTCGGAGACGCGTGCGCGTTTCGCTCTCGCGATGTTGCGAATATTGACGCGACGATTGATTATTGGGCGACGCTTCCGGGCAGGCTCGTGCCTATTAGTTGTATTACGAGGGTCGCACGCGCTCCGGCCAGGACCGTGCAGTGAAGCGTCGGCGCCCAATACTTCATTATTTTACCTAATCTTTAACATGTATTAAGTATATTATATTATGATTTTCTCAAAAATTCGGGTTTAAGACAACCTTTATTTGAGTTTCTCAGTCAATCGGATCGCGATTGCAAATATGACTTAATAAAAATCAAATTGATTCTTTATTTGTTAAATCGTATTATCTGAATACCTTATACTGGCTGCAGTTGTTTTTGAACTGAAATATAGTTATAAAGACATACGAGCCTAAGTTACAGTATAGTTAGTTCGCATTTTTGTAATAAAAGCTCTGATTATTGTTTTAGTTAAGCACTCGTTATAAGAGAAACAAAAAGGAGAACGAGGCGCGCTTTGTAGCGGTAATAATTTTGAAGTAAAATTTCTATGGGCGCGATTCGAACCGGAACTCCGTCAGATTCGCGTGTCACGGAAGTCCGTCAGAACTGCGCGTCACGAAAGACCGTCAGATCCGCGCGTCACGGAAGTACGACTCGGAACGTTGAAACTTCTAATCGTAGTGATTCGATGCGGGCGCGTCACGGAAGTCCGTCAGATCCGAGCGTCACAAAAATGTGTTCTATTAATTACAATAACATGCAAAAATTTGCGTGTGGCCTCCACGCCCGGCAGAAGTGAAACTTTCTAGCTGTGAGGATCAAGATAGTATAAGAGTATCTGAATTAAAGCCTGTGTAATTAATAAATCAAATTTTAAATATAAATAAATTAAAGCCGATGCAATTTACAAATAAAAATTGATTTGTAAATTAAAGCCTGTATAATTCACAAATCAAATTTTAATTATTAATTATAAGTTAAAGCCGATACAGATCACAAATAAAAATTGATTTGTGAATTAAAGCCTGTATAATTCACAAATTAAATTTTAATAATAAATTAAAGCAGATGCAATTTACAAATAAAAATTGATTTGTGAATTAAAGCCTGTGTAATTCACAAATCAAATTCATTTATAAATTAAAGCCGATGAAATTCACAAATAAAAATTGATTTGTGAATTAAAGCCTACTCAGTAATTTACAAATAAAAATTTTATTAAAATTTGATTTGTTAATTACACAGGCTTCAATTCAGATACTATAAACGAGATACTATCATATTCCTCACAGCTAGGAAGTTTCACTTCTGCCGCGCGTGGAGGCCACACGCAAATTTTTTTTAAAATTTAAGAAAAGAGAATTTTCTCAAATTTAGGACACATGTTTATGTAGTAATATATGATTTCTCTTTGTTATAATACTATTTGTTATATTTTTTCTATTTATTTATCGTAATCAACTGCGTTTTAAGAAAAATTAGTACTACTCTAATCATTCCTATATTTTGTGATATAACCACGGCATAAAATATTTTTTAAAAAATTTAGAACATTTTCTCATAAAACAAGTTCTTGAACTATAATCCTTTTTGTGCATAAAAAAAAATGCGTAGGATAAAAAACTCAAGACTACTATATTTTGATATTTCAAAAGCAATATTTCACGATATGTCAGTTATACGATATGAGTAACTGCTCAAGTTGTAACGAACAAGGTATTTTTCTTTATTGTCGAAAGATTCTTTTTGGAGATTATCCTTATTATGTTAGTTTTCCTCTTTTACAATCGACGTTTACAACTTGAAGTACCTCGGCGAGCTCGTTAGGGGGAATGCCACTTTTGCAATAAATTCGGCGGTTTGCCTCGACAAATGGAATGCGCGTCCAGCGTCCAAACGATGTCGATGGGCCTAAATTAGTGAAAAGGAAGAAAATAGTGAAACATGCATTTTGTTCCGCAGTATCCCATTACGTTCTATGGCTTTCAACGTATCGTCGTGTTATCCGGCTGATATATCTTGTATGTCTATCCACCCTTGCGCCACCGTTAATAGCAGGCAATTTCGTGTTCCCTCGGCTAACCCGTGTAATTGAACCAATGTGTGTTAATCAGAGGCGCCTCATTTGCCACGGGGAATAGTCCAAATTGCTTTTGTTACCTGGAATATCTTGGTACGCGGCAATGCTTGTATTGATTCACGAAATTGACACTCTGCCTATAATATGCAAAACGTGTGCCACCGTCGCGCGAATGACGAAGCGCAACGAGCACTGCTATATCTCACCGTATTCCTTCGATAAAATACATTCCACTTTTCTCTTTTCGCCATAATGCGTTTCACCTTGTGCGAACAAATATTACATTAATTCACAAAATATTATACAATACAATTGCAACGAATAACGTTACGCGCAATAAAAAACGTTTGGTTTAGAATACTTTTCACCTTATATTTTAATATAATTCACGATAATACTGAAGCAAATATTTCACGCGGGATAAATAGCTTGCGACAGATTTTTACAATACGATTTCAGTGCATACCTCCTGTCGCGTTCGAAATATTTCTGCCATTTTATAAAAATTTTAAATTTGCATATAAAATTCGCGATACAGCTGTCTTTATTGGGGGGGAATGTACGTTGTATATTTATTATTAATAAAATTTTAATAAAATTTCAAGAATAATCTATTTATTTAATCCATTGATTGAGGATTGTTATGGTAATGGAGATCTACGATGCAGGCTCTAGCTTAATGTATATGCATACGTACTAACTACTGTGCTAGAGACTAGTACAATAATGTACTATTGCCAGGGGATCACATTGGTCCGAGTCAGCGTATTTAATTTTCGATAGCACCGAATTACCCTCGTGGTAATTGTCGTCCATGACTTCGACCGTTAGTCGTCTTTGGTCTTTGTCTACTTGTTCTATACGAAAGCAGCACGGTTTGACTCTTGCGGCCACACTAGTAGCTGCATTGTATTGGAATATGCAGAAATTTAATTTTCTCCATATTATAAATAACCAACATTCTAAACTATTTAAATTTTTAATAACTTAAATAAAAAGAATTTTTTGAACGCCTTATTTTCACAATTTTAAGTCTTAAATATTTGTATCAATTATACATATTAATTAATTATTAATTAAAGCTTGGATTTGACTTGTAAAGTTTACCTAATTCTTAATTTTTTAAGTTAAAGAAATGTTCAATACTTTTTTGCTCTTTTTGTCTGAAACACACGGAATTCGATAAATAATTATTTTATTCTAATTCTTATTATAAAGTAAAGTTGCAATGTGCGAATCTCAAATGTAGAGAGAGCAGAAGAAATTTTAACACATTTTATTTCGTTAAAAAGTTAATTTTTTTAAGGCCGGATTATTCCAATAAAGGAATTAAGATAAATTTTGTCTTGCGAGAAAGACTTGAAATGGATTTAAAAGTCGGGAAACCAACCCGGAATTTAAATCTCGCATTATGGAATCTTATTCATAGTATGAATTAAATTTCGCGGCACGGATCGCTGTCAATCCCTCTAATTTAAGTTTTTTGAACGATCTATTATATTAAATTTAGTGTATTTTTAAATATTTATAATTTTGGCATATTGATGATCACATTATACGATGCAAAACTTTTCTGTTTTCTATTATCGTAAAGCATCAGTATGATGTGCAAAGTAAATGTAAATAGCAATGCCCCCTTAGATTATATAATAATAAAATTTATCATAGCTAAAAGATATATCAAAGTTTTCTTGCATTTTTTGCACTTTTCTGTAGGATAGATATAAAAGATTATAACATGTTTATAGTGTTTCCCTCAGCGCATTTCCCAAATTGTGAAATTTATTAGTTTTGCAACCAACAAAAATAGAAAACGGATATTACAATTATTAGGTACTAATTTATACAAATGATAGAAAAGATGTCACGATTGTGAATAAGACTGTATCTTTAAATTTCTTGTTATCAGCAATTAAGATCTTACCATCAACGCGAGAGAGAATTATGAAATTAATTTAAATTCCAAACAAGAATGTTGCTCTTTTCAATATTGCTGGATAATACTGGTAATTCGCAAAATTCCGTACGATATTTGGAAAGCGTGCAAGCGTCGACAAATTTGCTCGCCACTCGGCGCTACGTTCCTCGTGCGATTTTCACGGCTGTTTCGCGTCGGGTAATTAACACCGTCTTCGTTGCAGCAAGTTGTTGAAACGCTTGAATGGTCGCGATACGCCTTTGAAATTGAAGCAGCTGCGCGATGGTAAACGTTCTCATTTACCGCTTAAGACATGTGTTAAAGCAACGTGTGTGCTATCCTCTAGTTCTTTTCTCCCTCATTCGCTACTTTTATATATTCCTTCCTCTATCCCCTGACAATTGAATGCCGATGCACCGGCGTGTAAGTAATATAACGCGCTATGACGAGAACTGCAATGTTGCGAGAATTTCGTCGCGAAATTTTCTAGTTGAAAAAAATGTGAAAAGACGATAAATGTGATTAAGTATCTCGCTGCGTATT
Organism: Harpagoxenus sublaevis; assembly: GCA_030770355.1. NCBI lineage: Eukaryota > Metazoa > Arthropoda > Insecta > Hymenoptera > Formicidae > Harpagoxenus > Harpagoxenus sublaevis. The sequence goes on from JASTWR010001116.1 coordinate 11,164, forward strand.
ACTAATAACTTTTTTAGACATTCTGCCTTTTACCTTTCTTCATAATTATCGGACGAGGCATCTATATCGGGCGAGAGATTTTGTGAATATCTTACTGACCAGGATATTTTTAGGTAGCGCAGATTTTAATAAGCATAATATATATAGGTATACGAAGGAAGCATTCATCCGATAAGCATTGTTTGAATACTAAAGCGCTACGTGTTAAACTACGCCAAATATTTACCGTAAAATTCATGTATTTTTAATAACAAGTTGTATTATTAATCGTGACTCCGTTTAATTTAAATATCTATCTCGAATTAATCATTGAAGAAAATCGCGTGCCATAAATTCGCCAAAATCACGGTTAATGCCTAATAAAATTCATAAATATTTTACAGAATTATAGATAGGGAATGCGCATAATGCTTTGAAATATGTAATACACTTTACACACAACCAACAACATGTAATAAAATGCAATATATAATGTGTCCAAGATATTTACGCACTTTCTCTCAACAACAAATACGTCAAATTAATTATATAACTATCAAAATATAGCTCTTCTAAAATTGAGTTTTACCTGTTACATATTTATCTCATTGAAACTAAATTTGCAAAAATTCCGAAACTTATTAGTCTTATACCAAATTGTGCAGTATGGAAGAAATATCAAATTCCACTGCACCACTTGTACCATATCGCGAGCGGTGCTACATCGCACGCTTCAAAGGTTTCCGTGTCTATAAGCGACTGTTTCGGATGTAACAGCGAGAGAATAAAAGTCCCAGATAAATCAGAGAGGCGACATTGAAAAGTGTATTAGTCTAACTGGCTACCTAAATCACGATCGTAGCGCCATTTTGTTCCCTTTTACTGTTTGTAACGATAAAGCAGTACAAGCTATTAAAATTAAAACAATAATAATAAATTTATCATTATTTAAAAAAAAACAATAATAGGAAAGTATCAATAATAATTTTATTTAGGCTTACTTTCTTCTTCTCCTAGCAACTTAATATTCTTCCTTCAACATGTCTTTCTTATAAGTACTCATAATAGTAACAAAATGGCGATTTTTTATATACATATCAACCGTCAGTGTCGTCTCTCTGATTTACCTAGGACTCTACGAGCGAATACATATATAACAAAAGCGCGCGCGTGTATGCTAAACTGCGTAATATGCGCATAGAATTTATTCAGGTTTCGCCTTTTAGTCAGCGCCAATATGAAGGAGAGATTGTCCTGAATCCTCATCCCAACATGAAAGAGAAAGAGAGAGGGGGTAGAGAGAGAGAGAGAGAGAGAGAGAGAGAGAGAGAGAGAGAGAGAGAAGAGGGTGAGACAGGATGGCTAGACCTTTATACATGTAATAGAAAACAGAACGGTAGCTCATTAGCGGTAACTAACAACCGAGAAAGAGAAAAAGCTCGTTATCCATAGGTACACATAGCCTATAGTACATATATATCTATTTCGTAATCCGTACTTGTACAGCTCGAACTCGTCGGGCCGAGTCGCTGCTCCTCAAACGTCTGTCTCGTCATCTCTTTCCTGTCGGTATTTGCCAGCCAATCGCTTCTCTCTCTTTTTGCGTCGCGAAAACGTATCCGTCCTGTAGGAACCTATCGCATGGCATACGCGGCGTCACGAATGTACGTACAGTCAAAAATTTCTATCTGTTAAACGTGACCACGTATTGGATGAAACTGCTCGTGATTACATTGCTGCGACTTGGTGTGTCGGTCCGAGCGGAATTATGCGTGTACGAAGAATGAACGGTAATGGGGATGATGTCTAATTGTTTAACGGCATCCTCGCGATTTTCACGGTGTACGCGTGTGTACGTGCAGCTCGCAATCCTATTACATTGCGTGGTTGCAGAGGTGCAAATGCAATCGCGGTATAATTTAAGCGGATCAAGAACTTGGATTAGCACGGACATAATGGACGATTCAATGACCAGGAAGTTATTAAGTCTGCTCCTCTGCGACGTATTATCAATGATTGATCAAGACTGGAATATTCACTTGAGTCGAAGTTTGACAATGTCTTGTTAATATCATTATAATAATGTGACTTCACCGATTGTATATGTGTGCACATGTGCAAATAATCTCAATATCTATGTTCTTTTCTGACATGGTTATTATTATTTATTGTTATTAATTATTGTTGTTAATTATTAAAATATTCTCGAACCTGCATACACACACAAATATTATCTTCGACAATTATTCATACAGTCATTGTTAGCAGTAAATTTTGACACGCGGTTTGACAGAACGTATTTTCTGAACATTCCTTGTAAAGGCGACAACGAGATCATAGATTCGGATAGATTGCTTACACCTCATTTACTGAAGTTAATACCAATGCGCGAAATAAAGTTGCCGATGAGAAAGAGACGTCTCCGCAAACTATGTATTAACAGGGGAAATTATTGGGTTTTGTGGAGGGGAGAGAGGATCGGACGGACTACCGTTGACGTGGTGCGAGGCAGCCGTATCCGGCGGAATGCTCGTTCTCAGTAATATAATGCAATAACTGTGGCATCATAAGGGCAGGATACCACGAACGGCTAGCATTCAGGTTGGTTGGACCGGCGAAATCGACGGTGCACGCGCGAGAGTACCGTCGTAAAATCGCTATAGCGCGCGAAGAAAAAACGTATAATATATAAAATTGTTCAATTAATATGCAATAACATGCATAAAAATTTCTCCCACAGTGCAATATGGTTTAAAAAAATCCATAGAGCAGAGTGTGTGCAATGTTACAATTTTTTTCCAGCGTAATAGAACAATTTTGTCTCTCTTTTTTCATATGTCTATTAAAATTTTTTAGATTTGTTCAATTTTTGCACACAACTACAACTGCGCTCCCGTAATGTAAATCATTTAGAGATTCCTATTTGCCGAATATTGCCCTATTACGCTACAAACTCGCGTTTGATATTCTCGTTTATATACAATATAAAAACATGTTATTCATTTGTGAACAATTCAACCCAAACAAGATCTGGAAGAATGTCACATGAAAAAATATGTATATTCCGCTGTCGAAATCGTGAGAGGGTTTTGCTTAATTTTCGAAACAGAAATGAACAGTTGCTGTTGGAGTCAGAGCTTGTTTGCTATGTTGTACGATGTTCTACGCAATTATAATGAATTGGTATTGGTATTAACCTGGTATTAGTAGGGATCCCCTCGTCTTTTATGAAACGTTATACTGAAACGGCCAAGAGATACATTCACGTAATCACGAAATCTTTCGGCAATAGGTACTGTGTTTTCTTGCTCTTTAGGAAGTTTCGCCAAACGTTATCTCTGCTAAAAAATCTGTCGAATGAAACGAACCTGAAGTAATTTCGCCAGACTCTCGCAGATTTTATTGCGATGCTCTTGTTTACGGGAAATCCCGCCGACATACGTTGCCATAGATGCTATTGGCGGTGAGATATGCGCTTGGTTGGTTGCGCTTTAAGAAACACCAGACGACATAAACCGTTCATCTAGCTTTTATCGCACCATTCTTATCCGATAAACTCGGATGGCACTTAGCAAAAACTCAAACTCGCTGAACTCCTTTAGCATAATTATTGGCCATAAAAATAAGTATGTCGATCAATTGAGCTAGTCAATCGATATTAAACACTGAGATATAAATTTCTCTTATATTTTTTAGCAATTTCTTTTTCTTGCAAAAAAGTCTATAAAGATTATGTTTATTTAACATCTGTGAATCATAAAAATAAAATATGCATTGAAAGATAATTCTTTTCTTCGCATCAAACAAAATTTACAGGATTTAAATTTTATCAATGCACATGTGTGAAATATATTGTACACAGAATAAATTTTATACACATATATGATCATAAAGTTTGCTATAATTCCAAAAAATAACTGAAATAGAACGACTAGTACCTTCTTATATATTGCCTGCCCGCGGAATTTAACTTGTCCGAAATGCAATGCGAAGGGCATCAGCTCGAGCGTGCAATGATCGTTGATGCAAAGTCTCTCTGGCTCACAGGATATTTTATTTCAATGTCCAAATGTAAAAAGGGGATAAGAATACAAAGTGTATATTCACTGGAGAAATAGCCGTTGAATATATGTATATACATATATTGAGCTAAATTGAATTTTAATTGATCCATTTCCAAAAAAAATATCAATCAACAAAGTAACGCCGGCGGCTTGTTATAATATTATTATCAGTAAATGTAAAATAGTTCATTATACTTTGTTTATATTAACATAATATAATGCAAAACATATTAAAAACACATTTTATAAAATTCCTATACGCGTTTATAACAATTATTAATTTAGAGGAAAGCACTTGTGTGCTTGCTATAGATATAGTGCTTTAGATTAATGAGACATAGTTTACTAACAATGAGAGAAAAATAGATTTCTTGATGAGCATTAAAAAATCATAGAATAAATTTTTCGTAAGAGCAGCTAGATTAATATGTTACCGGGCCAATTAGTAGCCAATTTGGCGATTGTGAGATTGCTGAAATACGATTATTATCTGACGTAATCGTATTGTTGAATAGCACAATGGTACTAGACCACTTTGATTAACCGCATGTCAATACGTGCACGAAGATGGAAGGATAGCAGGCGACGTTAAGTGGTATTCTCATGTACAGCAAATGTGCCCAATTGAATCTGTCGAGTAAGCTCGATCTAATACCTTGAGACGTGTTACTGTCCCAAGTTTCCTACAAGACCGGTTTGATGAGAACTTAACATTTGCATATTGTTGAGACAATGCATATGGTTAATGCAAGTTTAGAATCAATATTATGACATTTGAAAATTGTACATCAATTATTTCGAAGATTGCGAGTGTTTTAGATAAACCATTTTTATGAAAGGTTTCTTTAAAAAAATTAAGCAATTGAAGTAATATGACTCAAAATTATTTCTGTGCAAGATTAAAAATCACGTCTTTAAAATCTAAATATAGTGATTAATTTTATTTTTAAAGTAAAAGAAAAGAAAAATAATATACCTATTTAATTTATGTATTGGTTTACAAATTAGAGTAAACTTTTTAGTGTAATGATTCACATCTTATAAAAAATCGCTTCATAGATATGTTCTTTAATTGTATTGAAGACAGTGTAATATACAAATGAGATGATATTGCAGATAATCATCACATATAACTATTAAGTAATTATACAGGCTGTTCCAAAAAAAAGTGTCTACCCCCTATATTTCGGAAACGGCTCAAAATTATGAAAAATCGCGAAATACGTGTTTAATCATTTCAAGAGGATACATCGTTTAAAAGGGCATAAAATAAGAAAAATTTTGGCGCAAACCAGAGGTCAATAAGTTGAGCCGTTCGGAAGTAATTTATAGGGTCAAAAATTGGCTTTTTCGAAATTTGACCTTAAATAACTCCCGAGCTCAACTTATTGACCTCTAGTTTGCGCCAAAATTTTTTTTTATTTTATGCCCTTTCAAACGATGTACCCCCTTGAAATGATTAAACACGTATTTCGCGAATTTTCATAATTTTGAGCCGTTTCCGAATATAAGGGGTGGACACTTTTCGTTGGAACACCCTGTATATAGACACATGTCTGTATATATGTATATACTTTCTATTTCTAACGCTAAAAGTAAGTTGTGGACAACACTATCAAATCCTGCAATATCAATATTCTTTAAATGATTGTAAAACCTAAAATTATCGTACATAAAAAGAAGTTAAATTATATACGTTATAACTATTTCTGCGGACGCATGAATAGGCTTAGTTCGTACGTGTGCGAACATTATATGGACGCAAGTGTCTTTTACGTGTTCACAGTGATATATTGCCGCGTGTATGTTTCCCAGTAACTTCCAGAAAGAATTTCGAGCGTATTCGTATTTTTACATGAAGTTATTGAAGCACGGATGTGTACGTAACGTGCGTGGTTTCCGGACGAAGGCAGAGATGTTATGCGTTTGACCTGTAAAGATTAACGTGCCGGCGCATTGTGGACTTTCGTACGCTCGATCGGATACAGCCGGATGGATGCACACTGACGTTTTCTACCATGAAACAGCATTTCGATCGGTGGGGACAATCCCGAGTCTGTTCGTTTTTGTGCAAGCATGATTAAATCGATTCTATAATTACGCTTTCGAGTAATCTGCTAACATTTGAAAATCAATGCTTATAGAAGCTCCAAAAGATCGGAAAGTAAAAATAGCGTCAAAAAGAATTTGTTTCAAAATAGTCGGTCAGTCGATAATTGTCCACAATTATCTTTCACAATTTTGCTGATTTAAAATTTTTAATATATTTTTAATATTTTTATATTTAATAAATAATAAGAAAATCGAATTCACTGCTATATCTTAATTTATTATGTACTGATATTTCTATCGATGTCGCATTGTCAACTCGGTAGGAACAATTCAGCAAAAACAGCTTGCTGATGTACGTCAAACTGTGGACTATTCTGAAACATTTTCCGCCGATATTCTCAAGACTTCGAGTAACCACGACACCGTGTATGTGATACGACGCGTGTGCGTACTCTCGCGAATGGCCGAGCACAAGAAAGCGAAGTGGAACAACGTCAGTTACAGTTTCTCGAAAGTGGTTCCTACCTATGTTCAACATCACTCTAGGAAACAGACTCCGTGCAAATGCAGGATACCAAGCGCGCATACAAGATTTTTCAAACTAGGATATACCGTCGCCAATTTGAAAAACAAAGCGTTTAAATCTTCGTTTCGTGCAACAGAATGCATTAATGTTTATTAAAGCAAAATCAATCGTTTTTTTTTCAAAAACAATGTTTTTTTTGCTAACTAAAATATCCCATAGCACACGCAATTGGAAAAAAAAACATTATAAAAAAAATTACAAACTAAACCTATGCGTTTGCTAACATAAAAATAAATAAAACAATCATTTTTTAAAATAAAATTTTGACGGTTGTTTTTGATGCAAATATCTACAGCTTCTTTTGTTAATTTTATTCATACCCCAAAGGTTAACGGAACGATGGTTAACAGAAATAGTTATTCCAATCTTATTCTATAATAAAACAAAACAATTACATCTTTTAGAAAAAAAATTAATAAAAGTTTTCTTGTATAAATTTTTTTATTTTATATAAAATTCTTATTTATTAATTGTTTTCTAAATTTCCATAAATTTTTTAAATTTGTAGTCTTCTACTAATCTACTATATCACTATATTTCTATCACCTCACAATTTTAACGAAAAGAAATTTAATCGACGAAAGTAAAGGGTGTAGAAGGGACTGTACCATATACATCCTATCTAAATATACGCGCCTACGGGAAACGTGCTTGCGCATTCATGGGATTTATCGTAAAATGTAGGATTCAGTAGGAAGGTTTTATACTTTGACGAGTATGGAGTCGATTTTTCCATAGTAAAAATGTGATTAAGAGCAATTACTCATCACTCTTGAAAATTCAACATTAAATATTTTTTAAATCAAACTTAAAATTTAAATTTTTATTCAATAAAAGCTTATTAAAAATATCAATAGTAACTAAAATTTTGTTTTATTTTTAAGTTTAATTTATCGAAGCCTCTTAATATTATGCTAAATAACTTCTTAGATATCTTATTTACACTTTTGTTAAGAAAATATCAGTTTCAAATTCTTGTCAAATAATACAAAACTTTTGTATTATCAATTCTCACATTTGATAATACATGCTATATGTCACAGACAGGAAAATCGTAGAACTTGATATCAGTATAATCTCAAAACTCGTGGCAAGCGATCCATAAAACTCGACGCGAAACTTGCAGGCGAGAAGTATTTCAATGATTTTGCAGATATAGAATTGGACACTTTTCGCGTGATCTATAGATCTCGCGACGGTTTAGACTACGAGAGATTCCGAAATTACTCTTTCTTACGATACGACAATCGAGAACAGCGAGAACTTGCGCGAGTATCGTTCCGCATTTGTTTATCCGAGGGGTGTCGCGAGACTTGTTGGTCGATTGGGACATTGCCAAACTTAGTATTGCTTCATAAATTTTTACCAAGAAACCGCTGCATCATCTCGTGCTGCGTTGCAAATAGCAGTGGCCGCACACCAATAATCGGATGTGTCTAAACCAGATTTATAACCGGCGCTGTCCCTTTCAAAACCAGCGCGGATCGCGCGAATTAAAGTTCGACGGGGCCGACCTGTAAGGGTCATAGGTTTGGCGTGGTAAAAATTGTCTGCGGTCTAACTGAGGGGAGATGGAATAAATCTGCGAATTTGCGCCATCGCATCGGCTGTCGTGGTTGCGACGTTCTCGTGGTATTATCATCAAAGCGTTCCATTACGTTCGATTTAATGCAAATATGATTGCGCTGCCTCAGAGCTGATATTTTTGTACGATATGTAGTTATTGATTTTGCGATATGTATAAAATTGGTGCCACGTGAAACAAATAACACGAGATAAAAATTCAGAATCATGCACTATATGTTTGTTAGAAACTTCCATATTATATAACGGACGCTGGTAACGCTAATCTGGCCTGTTAGCAGGAATTTTTCTAGATTTTCAATCTCCAGTTGTAATCTCAAGCAAAGAGAATGATGTCACGCGCCTTTCGTTGTCAGATATAGACAGTAGCGGGATTTAATCTTGAACGTGGGATTTTTTTTAATCCGGTGTCTCTTATGTGTATTTATCTTCTAAATCTAAATTATACAAGCCGCATCGCAATATGTGTGGTTCCATTTCAAGGAATTTCTAATATTGAAATATTCTATATAGTTTTAGTTTTACATTTTGAAGTTTATTTATAACACACGTATGAAAAATGTTTAGAAAAAAACTATAAGAAAGATATCGCTTTCTGACACTAGACATAGATTAAACTAAAAAAAGAAGTGTCCTATTTCTATTTATATCTACCCTGAATTGCTCTGATTAGTATGTAAAGAAGAATGTACTCGTATTATCGTGGAAATCGAGATAGGGTGGCCGAGTTTTACCTCGTTATTATGAGCATTGGAACAACGTCCAGCTGCGTATGATTATATATAGCACATGAGAGGCATGAGAAAGATCGCATCGTGCGATTTTCGAGAATCACCTGGGAAGATGAGTATGGAAATGAGGCTCGCAGACGTGGAAGGACGGGCCAAACAGGCGATTCAGCCCCAAAACGCGGGGCACAGATTAGCCAGCGGGTTGGAGTGGCGGCTGCAGATAAAGTGATTACTTTCAGCACCCGTGGTCTCATTCAGATCCTTTCTTTTAATTTAGTCCGGTCCTTTTAGAGACGGTGGCCCTTCTCCTATAGTCGGAAACCTCCGTGACAGCAGCGGCGATAAAATTAAACTTCCACACTGCGCCGAAGATTTATTTTCTAAAAGGAACTTCCTCGCCCGGCTGCATCACACGCACCGCGCCAAATTCAATGCAAAACCATCACCCTTCCTCTTACCTCCCTCCTCCGATAATGTAAAGACTTTAACGGGGAAATAGTGCACCGCTTCCGACGATACTTCCAAAGCACACAAAATACGGACGTGCGAACTAGATTAAAATTTTTATTATCTAATCGTCTACTTATATAAGCAAAGATTTCGTAGATGCATTTTGTTCTAATATTACAGCATAATATTTACTATAAATAGTTATTAAGCTTTAATACTGTTATTCTCTATAATTAAAACGGCCGCATAAGCACTTGCGAATATGAGATTAGTATTGATCACAAACTTATACCATCACGCAGCTGCGTTATTTGTAAAATATATTAGTAATAAATGAGCGTTATTATTTTTTTGTAGTTGATCGTAAATGAGAAATAACGTACGTAACATCGAACTGTTCGGAAATCATGAACTGATTATATTAATATAATGCGCAATATAGGTATATTCTATAAAGGGATTGTTTCACATGTACATAGTCAAACGATAATTGCTTCCAAAGCGAACTAATAATGCTCATAACGTTGGATTTGCATCAAGGAAACTTGAAGCACAGATCTATGCAAGCTTATTTCTTATAAACTATATGCCGTGTCGCCGTGTAATGTAAGAAATAAAATTATAAAAAAGGCGGGTCATGATGAGGTTTTCTCGTAAAAATGTATTATGCAAAGATAGTAAATTTCATTATTCAAGTGATCGTTAAGGCGAGTAAGAACGTTGCCGCAATACTCGAGAAGGTGAATGAAATTTCTACCAAGGTAGCCGACGTTATTATCGCGTGGTTTCTCTTTTCCGCTGTTTACCTACTTTATGTACAATAAAATGTTTCTGGGAAAGTGTAATTTCTCTTGGCTTGTGATACGTAGGTAATCTAAATAAAAGGAATAAAGTTTTAGTATTCAGGCTTCAACGCTTAGTAGCTGCACAACATAGAAATGTAAATAATTTTGCAAATCATTAAATGTTCATACGAATAATAAGACGTCGCTTCTTAAATTTCATACAATCTTTAAAAGAAATTTAGTTTGAAATTTTAATTACTGAACCGTTTGAAGTTTAAATTCAAAGATCATGATAAATGATTGCTCTTCCACATTTGCACTAATAAAAATTAATTTTATATTTGCGAAACAACTTATAGACAGAAGAAGCAAGTCACGTATCTTCCCTGGATGCAATGTGTACGGTTGTAATTTAAGTCAACATTGAATATACGGAAGAAAAACGTGCAGTAAAAATTTGCCAACAAGTGCAGTTTGCAGAGGATCCTTCTTATTCTACTTTCGCGAAGTCCATATAGCAAAATAAGGTCATATAGAAAGAAATTCTCTTACTGCTGTATTATTTCGCTTAATTAACTGTTGACCAAGATTTATTCCACTTTAGTAGATTTATGATCAAAACGCAAAGATTTTTGCGTCAGTTATAATATACATTTCCAGCTATTTAATCATAATGTAGCAAGGAAAACAATTTCGATAACTTTTTTTAACGTTAAACATCCACAATATGTTTCCCTATTTACATCTTACTTTGAATATGTAAGAAAGAGAAAGAGATTTTAAACAAAAGTAAAGTAAAATCTCTAAAATACATATATATGTTATTAGATCTACAAACTATAATATATATAAAATTTATGAAATTATTACAAATCACATATATAGATCTATAATAAATAAAATATTTGATAATCAAGAATCAGATAATATAATTATAGATCATTAGAATATATATTTTATAATATTTTAAAATATAAGTTCTCCTTGTCACATTTCACGCGTTAATGACAAATAAATGTCCCGGTAGAACACTAATCGTCGTGCTAAGAGAGTATATCGATCATCAATTATATTCGTAAAATAATCCACTACATACTGGTTCAAGTCAAGTTGGTCGTGCGTTTGACAACGTGACGGACAACGTTGCCGGACACGCATTAATAACCCGTAACCCGGCAATTTTCTTTTCTGCGGTTTGCAGTTTATGACCAAAAATTAAAATTTCGGTACCGTATGCGTGCAGATGTACAAAAATACGAATCTCGTGAATATTCAAACTTATATAGAATATTTTTGCAAATTATTTACCCGCAACGTTAAAAAACGGAATACCAACGCCCGATTAAGCATCAACATTCTTTACAGTGAAGCATGTTGATTTTTAAATTCACGAAAATATACGCAAAACATTTACATGTTTTCTCGAGATACATCTCTTTATAAGCTCATTTTGTTAAAGACAGATTTTGTCGGACGTTATTTTTCTTATAACTTTCATATTTTTCAATCGTTAGAGTTAGCATGCGTTACCGGTTATCGAAATAATCTCGAGAATTTATTAACTATTTTTCTTCGTTTCCCTGTTTGCCGGAAACATTTATCGTGTTACGAAATGCAACATTGCTGATCGATATTTAATTATTTCTATTGAATGCCACTTGCCGGGATATAACACTAGAAAAATATTTGCGATAACGCATACTTTAAGCCTTAATCCGTCGCGTGATATTACATAAATCTCCTGGTATTAAAGGGGAGGCGTGCACAGACGCCGAAATAAAATCCATAAATCTATATTCTATATAGATCTAACCCTATTTCAGTATCTATACGCGTATCTCTGTAGTGGAACGCACGCGGTATTAATCAATTAACTGCGCGTCAAGTGCCGGTATTGCGTATTGAACGAAACGTGGCGCCTGTTTAAGGATCACTTAGCCATTTACCTATAACGGGCGCACGTGCCTGAAATACGTCAGCCAAGAAACAATAATTGCTATAATCGAGCTAGCGTTCGCGTCATTGCTAAATCGACATCCGGGTAATTATAACGTCGTTTGTCAGTTATGACGACCGTGAATGTGCGAAAATCGACATCTGCCCCCGGCAGCGGTGTTTTTTTAGCTCAAAAAAGAGAAGGGGAAATAACAAAGAAAAATCCCTTTGAATAATAATGTCACCGAAACTGGACAAGAAGACAGGAAAAAAGGAAAGAATTAATCTCACCAATCTCACCACAATTTTTGGAAAGGGGGAAGAGGACATTGCGGGCGGTGGGGATGGCGAGAGGGGGGGGGGGCAACGATAAGTCGAATAAAGAGAGTTGAGGTGAAAGATAGCTCGACGTCGTTTATGAAGGTCGATGTCAGAGGCGAGCCGCATTGTAGGACCAAGCGTTTTCATAGAAAAGCTCGACGAGCGAGCGAGCTGTTGACATGTCGGCGTACCTATTATGGGCAGGCAGCTTTTATCCGACAAAAGAGGACATTTAAAGGAGGGGGCAAAATTGTAAATTCAATTTCCTGGAAGGAGCCACAGCTTCGCCATCCCTTCAACATTTTCCAACATTTTTTCACCAGCAAATGCGGGGGTTTCGCGAGCCGACATTGTATTTCCACATGAGAGTCGCTACCCTAGTTGCCATGCACCTGCTGCCTGAGTAACGATAAACCTACGTAGAAAAGCCGCGTAAATCGGCGTACGAATAGTCCTTGTTGACAATGAGACCTTCCTGATACGAGCAATAATTGTCGTTACATTGTTACGAGAGTTAAAATTGCAAAAGTAATGACAAAAGTTACAGATTAATATTTAAATTGTGTTATAATTTATAAATCCTAAATTAATTATTTTGCGGAAACAAATCAAAATTTAAAAAATTATTTCGACAATTAAACTGTAAAGATATTTAAAAAAATAGCGAAACTGGTTTTGCGTCTTGCTATATTCATTGATTAATTAAAAATAGGTGAAGTATGTACAGAATGTTAACTTGAATGTTAACTATTGAGATAATGTTAAGAATTTAAGAGAGCTATGAAAAAAGGCAAAATGTAATCACAAGTTTTCGCGATCAGGGAAAGTTACTTCGAAATTTGTCAAAAAGGGTTAAATATAAACAGCAAATATCTACTTTATCTAAAACTAAAATTTCTTTATCTTCTATATATAATTTTATCTAATATTATATAGTAAATATTGAACTTCCATTAACAAGTATTTAAAACATTGATTCCGCGCACAAGCGCAACGCAAATAATAGAAAATCCGTAAAATTATAACGTGTCTAAATATACTTTCATCTTGAGAGAAGATGATTATAAGATTACGGCCATACATCTTCCGTGATGGCCAATGTAAATTATTTGCTGTAGGGGAGGAAATCAAGCGCCTTTCTAAGGAGTCCGACCCTCCGCGGTCGGTCGATCGGCTCTCACCCTCAACAGTCACGGCGGCGAACGAATGACCCTCCAGAAATTTCGTGCCTCTTGAATATATTCATGATTTTCCGCGGGAATCATACCAGTCCACCGCTATACCGCACAACTGGGCGCAGACCGGCGAATCGACAGTAGCGCTTTAAAATTGCGTCGTAGGGCGACGAAGTGACGATGCGGAGAAACGCGCCTGCAGAAATGGCTGCCTTCGAATTTATATAGTTGGCTGGCTCTGTCGTTGATGATAAACCGCAATGACTCTCACAGGCTCGTTCCTCCACTACCCGGACGTTCAATCACACGCAGATTTTTTGAGCGATATAAAGCCAATTTTTTTTCTCGACGCAAATTTGACGAGAGACCATCATTTCCCACTACATTTCAGCTTCAATATTAAATATATCTCTTTGCAAATCAAGCTCGAATACAATTTCAATTGATGTAAGATTTACTTTAAATTAGTGTATTAAAAAAAAAGGAAGACCCTATACAAACACAATCCATATATAAATTATTAAAATAATCCTTAATGTCAGTCGGACAATACGTAGACTTTTTCTACTGAAATATTAGTAAGCTCAAAAATTTATGGTCTTTCTTAGACATTAATCTGCACGTGACATAACGAGGTTTATAAGTATGCGATACACAATTGCAATAAATATTAAATGTAATGCAATAAGATTTTGTTTTCGTAGTCTTTTCCGTTTTATTTCGAATGTAATTGCATGCGCGAGGGAATCTGTCTGACTCGCAACGCGTATCTCAGGAAATTTGTAACTCTCTCTCTCTCTCTCTCTCTCTCTCTCTCTCTCTCTCTCTCTCTTTCTTTCTCGTCTTTCCTCTGTTTTGCAAGGACCATAAGGTTAGATTTTAACTAAGTTTATATAGCAGCAGCAGCGGGACCTAGTTGGTAACTTATGTCAATGCACTGCAAAGTTGCTGCTGCCACTTATAACTAATATAGGAACAGGGCGGAGTATACCGGAGCTCGCTTCCTGGCCTATTTCGATAGTAAGCAATGTTACTGCCGATTCTCTCAACCGATAACCGAGTCTGCAACCCATAACCGTGCGAGAATATAAATTAGGCAGTCAAACTGGCTTGGAATCTCACCCAATGTTGCGATGTGACTACATTTGTTGTTCAAGCTGAATCTCGCGAAAAATCGATGCGTCGTGAATACGAATATAAATGTGGATATAGTAAATACCATTTTTACGGACAAATCGATTATCGAATTTCGTCGATCTGAAATGTTACCCACATTCGGAAGCATTCAAATGATTATTGTTTTGACTCACGCGAAAAGGGTTAAAGATATTCCTTAAATTATTTTCTAACAATTTGCTGAATATCCAATAAAGGTAGAATAAAATTCTACATTTTTATTACTCTTCTAGAATTAGTATTCTATAAAAAATTAATTAGTAACTAGCAATATTCTTTAATTGCAGCATTACTGGGATTATCCGCGGCAGTAAAGACTCTTAACGTTGTCAACACCTTCTCCCCCTCTTTCCTCAGTCCCATCTCCCATCTTCGTACATAACGGAACCACGAGACGTTTTCCTAATGGTATAAAAACGGAGGATGGCGTTTCTCGCTTGAACGGAGGCAAACATCAATTCGCGCTGACGCTGGCGAGGCGAATCGTAGTCGAAATCGGGAATAAAATTGTCCGCCTGGTTATAGAAACTTACATCATCCTTTGCGCGCTTTCACTCTCCCTTCCTGTCTTCTATTTCTTTATCTATAGGGCGTTCCACCTCTATTGTATTACTTTTTAACGAGCAATTCTTTGACGATAATTTGGTATCAAAACTTTCCTTTAACGAGAGTATTCAGTCAGAAAATAAATTCTGAATTAAATTAAATTAAAGAAAAGAAAGAGACTTAGAGACTGAACAAAAATAATATTCTTCAGTCTTTAGATAAAATTTACTTAGATAGAATTTTAAGCGTGGAAATACGCAATGTGCTATAAATTACAAATGCTTACGCCTTACATATTATACAGTTGTGACAAATAATATTTTCTTAATATGACTTTTTCAATAAGAAGTCGATTTTAAGTTGAAAAAATAATTTATCATTAAAAGATAATATTGTAAGAATAGAACACCTTGTATTTCCCTTTTTTTCTACTCTGTAATAATAGGTACAATTCGCTAACCCTCGCTCTTATTTTTCTTTGGCCCGGCCTCAGCCCCTCGACCGACTTTTGCGTCAATTTCGTTCTTTCTTCTTTTGCTACAAAGTAATAAAACCAATGTATTATCTTAATTAAAAATTTACTGGAAAACGTAGCGTAATACTTTGTGATAAAACTTTGAAATTCGTCCGTTTGAAACAGTGCAAGATATAGAAAATATAAAAACTTGTGGCATAGAATAAGATAAATTCTAGATAATTGTTAACTGTAATCTTTTGTATTATAACATAATAATGAGTGAAAGCCTTAGTTTAACGAATCTTGAATTGAATTTGAAGTGTCATTAAAATGATAATCATATATGTATATTTATATTCCGTTTAATTGTTGTTATTTATTACATCAATTATAAATGCTAAATTAAATTAGTCAGTCCTTTAAGCATAATTAAAAATTAATTAAAATTAACAACTATCTTTATAAATCGTGTACTAGCTCACGAAATTGTCACAGTATGTCGTAGATATTGATGCTAATTAACAAGTTTATCTTCGCGTTAGATGTCTCATCTTGCTAGACATATGAGCTACATTATGCGAAACTCATTAGGTTAAAGGCATTCAGAATGGTAAACGTTTGTCAAAGAGCTATGCTCTACTCAACCGATCAATCTCTAGTATCAAGTCATGTATTTCGCATATCTCGGTACATCGGCTCTACCGCGGCGGTTAATTCTGCATTCTGCAATTTCGTGATTCCCCTCTGCTTTTCTTATCGGATCATAAATGCTCTACTTGAGGAAGAAATGCGTCATCAGGCTAGCCGTCTCGATTTCACTGATGTTCCAAACGACTATCTATCTGCTAAAAACACAGTCATTTTTCGTAAAATATAATCCGCAACACTGTTCTACAATATTCTTTTTCTATATATATATTTATATATGTACCTATATACATTTTCTTTATTTTTACAATTCTGTATAGAATATCTGGGGCATTTTTGTAAATTAATGATCCAGTTCGAGCAGCAGACATGAATCAGCGTATTTGGAGTTTGCCCTTTCAAAGTTTCACGCTTGTTAAAGTGCAGCCTCTCTCGTGGAATGATCGTCGCTTAACGGGTCACGATAATTGCTGATGCATTTATGTATGTGCATACTCACGCGATTCCACTCATTAGATCAACGAGGGAGCGCGAAGTTTGCGAAATAAATAAATAATTGAGACGCGATTGAAACGAGCTTGATCAGTATTGACCTAACGTACGTTTGGTGTCACGCGTAAAAAGATCTGAGAAGGCTCATTTCAATCGCGTCTCAATTTGCTTTTAAATTCACGTTCGTGATACTACCCTCCTCGCATACTCTCACTTGTCTCTATTCAGCTCTATTCTCATATAGTACACAGAAGAGATCGATACCTCGCCCCGGTTTCCCCGTCTTTCTTCCACCCTCAGCTTTTTGTTTATGGAGAAATAAGTCTGCCAGAATTCGCAATGAGACTCACGAATCCGGTTTAGCATTTACTTAGGCGACTAAATAATTACTTAAGAAAACACTATCAACCGTTCGATGGAATTCTTATGGAGAATCTAACGGACTGCAATGGCGCGAACTGTATGGCTGGATTAATCAGGCCAACCGCTCGATAAATCGCGACAAGAAAAAGTCCGCGCCCCGCTCAGAATTTGCGCGTAAACGAAGCTCTTACGCATTAAATATTAATCTCAAATTACGTTCCTATTGCAAATGGCTTGAATTACTGCGAGCAATTAACTCAGACACAGCAAAATTTGCCAGGATCCATTATTACACAACGCCAAGCGCGAGATTACGTAATCTAATGATATACGATATGGCGCGGTAACTGCTCGCGGAATTTTGCGCAGCCACAGTTGTTGTTTTATAATGTAACTGCGTATTCTTGTTGTTGTACTTTATTTTCTACTACAAATGCTTTCTAATTTTGGAGAAGTAAATTAATTGCAGAGATGCAACTTTTACATTGCTAAAAGTAAACAAGTTTAAAGTAAAACAGAAAGAGAATAGAACATTTTATGAAAGCAAACCCTAAGAATTTAATACCCTTGCAGAAGCACTCTGCAACCATCTTGTCCATTAAATTCTGCATAATATATCCTAAAAATCTAAAAAAAATTAAGTTAATTATGTTACGTTGCATTATTTATTTATTTTTATTTCATTATGCAGGAACCAAATAAACCAAAAAAAAAAAGAGAATAATGTTCGGCACGTTAAAAGAACCCAGAAGCTTCATAGTGTATTTAACGTATTGGCGGGCGCATACTCGCGTGTGTGCTTCAAGAAATCTACGCGTTCAATTTCGCAGATTGGTCTCGTCGGCAATCGTAAATTATGAAGAACGAAAAACAAATGACGGTCGACAGCGACCTTCGAGATATCCAAGAAATTGATAACCGATCTGTCTGAGCCCGAGCGACAGGAGAAGCTCTGGCATTTGAAAGAAATTAAAAATGCAAATACAGCGCCAGCCCATTGTCAGATGGATATGAAATCACAATTTGCATCTCTTTGTCTCGGGGCGAAACTTCGTCCGGTATTATTCGTGTGCACTTGATAACTGGGTTTTATATTCGTGCACTAAAAACGAAGGTATAAAGTAGCGCGCCGGGAACGTTGAAAATTATTAATATTCTGAGTTTGGTAGATGAATTCAATTAATTTTTAATGCACACGAGTTAATATCCTAGGTCAGGAATACTTTCCCAGCTATATGTAATTAGACGAGGTTTCAAAATTAATGCTAACAAAAGTTATAGGTACTTAACGCTTACATAGTTCGCGAAAGATTTTATAAGCATTACTTATAGGTATTATTTATTTTATAATAATGTAAATGCTCATAATAAAAATGAAATACATATACAGAGACCCCTTTGAAAAAAATAAATTCAACAAGCTCAAATTAAGATAATTATTTATTTAAAAGTTACGTGTACCTACTTGACTTTACAATTAACAAGTTGTAAAATCAACGTTCACAAAAAGAAAAACTTACTGCCATAATATTATAATATATCAATATATTAACATATTTAAGGTATATAAAATATATATCTATGTGTTATGATGTTGTTTTAGTAGCTAGACAATAAGAATCTTTAAATTTATTTAATTAATTATTTTACTTAATAAATAAAAATTTAACGACAATCTTTTTAACACGCGTTTGAGAACGCGTTAAAGTGACGAAGAGAGATAAAGTAAAAAACTGCGGTTATTTTTTACAACGATATAAAGCGGGTAACATGTGTCGTCGTACAAATGGCATGTTTCTAAATTACACCGCAGAATATGAAGTATCTTCCGCAGTTAAATAACGCGCCCAATTTCCTTGCAAAAACACGGAAGAACTAACGTCATACTTAAGGAGGTTCGCCTATTACTTGTGAGTCAAAAATGCGATTGAAATAAATGTCATTACAGCGATCCCGAATTATATGCAATATTAGTATAATGAATTGTGGATGCTACTTATGTGCTACATTTTTCGTAAATTATTAGTGTATAGAATATTAACAAGCATGTGCCGGGGTATGAGAGCGTCAACGACTCGGGAATCGCTTATTATCCAACATTCTAGGCTATGATCTAAACTTTGTGACAATATAGCCTTCAATCCACACGGTAAAGTCCGATTTTTAAAGTCTTTACACAATCCTCGATGTTTCATCTATCAAATGCTAGTTTTTCAAAGACCTAAGGTGGCTAAGTGTGTACTAAACCAGTGATAATCTACCTCGGAGCGACTTTCTCCATAAGGGTAGACTAAAAGTGGTCAACTTCTGAATAATATTACAAAAAAACTATAACGTCAATATTGCTTAAGTTTTTGGGATTATTTGTGTGAAGTGTTTATGTAAATCATATAAAAAAATTAAAGGCTCTAAGTTGGCTTTTAAGTATAGAAAGCATATTGTCACAAAGTGACAGGTCCTGACCTATAATGTTGGACAAATAAGCGATTCCCGAGTCGTTGACGCTCTCATACCCCGGCATATGCTTGTTAATATTCTATACACTAATAATTTACGAAGAATATTGCACATAAGTAGCATCCACAATTCATTATGACATTTATTTTAATCGCATTTTTGACTCACAAGTAATAGGCAAACCTCCTCAAATAATTATAAGTTATCTCGCCATGGTGGCAGTAAATTAACTGTGATTTGATTCCGGAAATTTTCAAATTCAGACCCCGTATTCCAAATGCAGAAGTTTAATATTCAGACATAGATATAACTCGGTTCGCTCTTCCAGTATCAAATCCAACGTGTCGCGTACCGCCAATTTAAGTAGAGTGACGGACACGCTGATTTTCCTGACGAGTTCAGACGCCGTCGGTGGAAATTAATTTTGCTTCGTTTCGCCCGGGTTTCATTTCAACCCGGTTTGGAAATTTATTGGAAAAACAAACGTCGTGATAAACGAGAAAGGAAAAAAGCGTGGGGAGTAGAGAAAAGGATAGGGCGCGATAGAGCCGACGGTGATGACAGGACGAATCACGCACCGTGCCAGTTGCAAATCAAACAACGATCTTTTTTACTCCTGTCACATTTCGCAGGTATTTATGTATATTATTACATTAATACACATATGCAATGCTTGATGAATTGATCGGTCGTATTTCATCGACAGAATCCGACACTCTTTATAAACCAATTAGTATATCCTCTTTAATCATTAAGGTTTGCGTTTCGCCAGTTCTAAGAAGGATTACTTAATCGCGTCAATATAAAATTCAGTAAACTTGCATACTTGACTGATTATCAACTCTCAATAAACGCGTAAAAATTGTGCGCGTCTCGTACAATTGTGAATTGCACATAATAAAGAGGGTGTATTATAAAAATGCAACGCGCAAATTTTTTGAATTATATAATGAATATTGTGCATACCACATATGCAACTACATAATGAACTTTAGCATACGCCTTGTTCTCGAAATTTTTCACCAGCTCTCTGGCTAATTAATACGTCGTAAAGTACGTAATTCTCGCGGCTTTTTAATAGACGACCCACATTCAATAGCCGTGCACTCGAATCGCCGGCAGAACAATGTCATAAAACCACACGAGCAGAGCAGGTATCACATTCCTCAGTTAAATATCTATGCGCACTATTCACGATTTACGTACTCAGCGCAAACGAAGTGTTTTTACGAATTATTGTTAAATCTGAAATTTTTAATAAATAAATGAGTTTTTTAAAAAAAAGGGACGCACGGGATATTTTGAGTATTTTATGCAAAACGAAAATACAGAAAGTATGTGGGTTCCGAATGCGAGTAGGAGAGAGCTCGTTTTCCCAAACGTTTACCCGTAAACGAAGTGTTTGCGACTGCACCGTGTTAACAGTTAGAAATTTATTATTCGAACAAGATAGCGATATACGCATGTCAAACCTGTTTGCGGGCACTCCGCGCGTTGGCGTTGTCGGGATAAAAAAAGCAGCACTTCGTACGGGCAATTTGAAAAATATAAGTGTCCTGTCATCCGCAGCATACGTCACGAAAGTGAAACGCTTCTCGAGCGTTACGTTATACGGTTACATTATAGAATTCTAAAAAATTGAGTTAATTAATGAAAATATTTCTCGCCCGTCACGCCGTGCTTTAAGCATTTCATCAATTCCCGCTGACAGATCGGAACAATAATTCGTACAATCCTCTCGCCGCTTTAAAAGTCGCACCGCGCACGTTTTTGCGATTTCGGCGCGAATGCAAATCGATTCTTTTTTTCTCTTTTACCCCATGATCGAATTACTTGCGATATCTGCAGTATCGTCAGATACAAAAGAAAGTAGAGGCGCGTGTCGCGCGCGATGCGGGCGCGATCCCATATAGGATCGCCAGTCATTACAATAAAACCAACGCTTGGCCAACGCTACGGCAGTCAATTGTCGGCCAAGGTTCTGTCAGCCAATGCTGGGCCAACACTGGCAAATGACTGGCTGTCTACCTAAAACCTAACCAATAAAAAATAATCCGGCGTTACGACAAAGCCAACGCTTGGCCGATGGTTGGCTGCTTTACGTCGCCCAATTCTGTCAGACAGTACTGGGCCATCACTGGCAAATGACTGACTGCCTACCTATGTAAAATAATCCGGCATTATAACGAAGACCAACGCTTGGCCAATGGTTGGCACCCGCACATCGCCCAACATTCTGTCAGACAGTACTGAGCCATCACTGGCAAATGACTTACGACGAAGCATGATGTCGCATGATGCCGTTAGATGGCATCCAATGGGATCTGTTTCTCGTATTTAAAATTTGACCAACAATGGTATATATGAATCACGCTACGGCACAATTTCTATCAGTTATATCGTGGAGTCCACTCTTACAAGTGGAATACTTTTTGATTCAAACAGATTGATAATATAATTACTTACAATCTAAAGGCCCCCGCACAATAAAAAATAATAAGAAACAAGAATAGATATTAGCGATAAGGGAAAATAAATTACATATATATATTTTAATAAATTTTTATGAATTTTGTTTTTATAAATTCTTTTGTGCGAAATCTGACAACCAGTACTGGCGCAGTACTGGGCCGATAGTGAATCCTGTACTGGGGCAGTACCAGTAGACAACGGCTGGGCCAGTACTGTCTGCCAGTATTGGGCCAAAGTTATCATCCGGCGCTGCGCCAGTACCGCGCCAGTAGTATTGCCAGTACAGCGCCAGTACCTAAACTACCATAACCAGTGCTGGCCCAATACTGGGCCGATTGTCAAACCCTATATGGGATGCCACGCGACGCGACGCGCGGCTTTGTGCTCGGATATTTAGCCCGAAGGAAAGAAAGGCGTTACACGGTCTATTGAGTGTTCTCTGTACGAATGGATCAATAATATGGGGTACAGGGGCGGCGGAGGCTGAAAGTTACGAGCAGGCGCGCACGTGGCGTGTTATGAATGGCCTTAAGCCCGCCGACTTCGTAAATCCGACCGATGAAGACCGGACGCGAAGCGAAAAGAATCCGGCCGCGATCTTATACCGTGGAATGCCTCCGCGCCGCGCCGAGTGTTCGCCGCTGCAAGGCGCCCCCGAGATCGCCGGCGCAGCTAATTCGAACGTAAAATTAGACTTTCGAGTCAACTTCTCGGGTACTCACCGTAAAGCGTTACAGGCCTTTACAAAAGTCAGGCCGAGATTAAAACTTTCTCGAGTTTTCACGCCGACCGCCCCCGTTCCACTCCGCTCCGCGCGCGCATGCTGTCCGCGCTCGTTAAAAGTTTTCCCCGGAAAAGCTACGGTGTCTTAACGCATATAAATAAATGGATCCGCGTCTCGCGAATGAGGCATCTTAATAACGAGTCAGTCATTTGTATCAGTCAGAACATCGTTTTTTCGCCTTCCAAGTCGTTTAAGGTGACACCACCGGTTTGTAGTATTCTGGTCGTGAAATCCCTTGTTGATCGAAGTTAAAGCTCAGAGATGCTTCGGCGAAGAGCGCTATGCCGTTTGGAATAGACGAACTCTTAAACGTCGAAGATTTCTCGCGCAAACTTGAATTTAAATAATTATAATTAACTTATTAATCAAAACACTTAATAGAAGAGAGCGTCCGCTCGTAAAGCATATGGAATGTGGAGTTTCTATTGATAAATCAAAAATTATTTAACGCACGCCGTGTATAGGAGCAGCTCACGTGAAGCTCATATTGCAAACTTGTTCTGCACGACTACAGAGTTTATTTATGCTCTTGTACGAAATGAGCCGAATGCATGGATAGCGTGTTCATGATAAAGCAGTCGGAGCCCATTTAATCAACGCTTTGCTCCGGTACCGCAGATTCAGCTGCAGCAGCGTGAGCTATCCGAGATATTGATAATCAACGCAGCCGCGATCTGTTTGATCAAAATTCGCGCTACAAAAGGAAAATGCAAAAATTAAAAGGAGCCTTAAATTTTCACCTTCTTGCGAAAGAGATAATTACCGCTTTCGGTGATTATCGATTTTGGTGAATACGAGAATATTATTGAAGAAATAATGGTAAATATGCATATTAGGTCAAACCTCACCGATGACCTTGACCTTGACATATGTTGTCAAGGTCACCCCCCTGAGTGACCTTCAGAAGGTTTCAGCCGGCGGTCATTGTTCGTAAAAAGTTATTAACAAAAAGAAAATTGAAAATATAGCAGTTATTTTGAGTATTGAAAGGCACAAACGACTTTGACCTTGACATATGTTGTCAAGGTCACCCTTCTGAGTGACCGTCAGAAGGTTTCAGCTGGCGGTCATTGTTTATTAAAAAGTTATAAACAAAAAAAATTTGGTGGGGAAAATTATTTAAAGCAGTGAATTGTTGGTATATTGAAAGAAAAATTATTTAAAGCAGAGAATAGTTGGTATATTTAAAAGTATATACACAATTTTATGTATTAGAAAGTGTAAATACAAGTATTCTCTGCTTTAATCATGGCAAAAGCATGTTAAAGCTTTGTTAAAGCAGATAATAGTTGGTTATTGACAAAACCTATAGGTTAGTGACGCGCTTTACAAGTATGTTCTTTGTAAGTTGAAGCACATACAAAGCACACACTTGTAAAGCGCGCCACTAACCTATAGGTTAGTGACGCGCTTTACAAGTATGTGCTTTGTAAGTTGAAGCACATACTTCTCTATTCTCTGCTTTAAATAACTTTTCTTTCAATATGACAACAATTTACTGCTTTAAATAATTTTCCCCACCAAATTTTTTTTGTTTATAACTTTTTAATAAACAATGACCGCCAGCTAAAACCTTCTGAAGGTCACTCAGGAGGGTGACCTTGACAACATATGTCAAGGTCAAGGCCATCGGTAAGGTTTGACCTAATATGCATATTTACCGAAATAATTGTGTGTTCTAAGTAACTTTTATATATTATAGCGCTTTTTATGCTTTTTAAACTATTAATCCTCTTACCAACAAGAAGAATAATAAAATTTATCTAGAGCAATTTTTCCACTATATTTTAATGTTCAAGAAAATTACTTGCCTAATATTATCTAATATATTCGTATAATAAAAAATCTTATATAAATAGCACAAAGAATTGTTAAAATATCTTATCCAATATCTACACTTTTCTATATTAGAAATACATTTAAAGCACAAAAAATGCACCATTATTAGCGTAATTTATAAAAAAAATACGATCTCGTATCGTTAAAAGAAAAAATCAGATTATTAGAATTGTGAATTCATATGAAATAAATGAACACCGGTTTCATAAGATGCATATGTGTGCACGAGCGTATAACTATGCATGTGTTTGCGAATATACGATACCAGGTAATTACTTAAAGTATTACGCTTCGCCAACAATGCGATAGCGCCGACGAAATCTTGAAAAGAGAAATGGTTATTGGAGAAACGTTAGCTCTGTGGTTGTGTAATACACTCGGTATTCTACGAGAAGAGATGTTTACCAAACGGCAGTGAAATATTGCAATTTGCGAGAGAAGGCGCGCGGAAGCCGGCCTCGGGTGGGCTGGTGGACCTAAAAGCTACCGCTTCCTTGGTTTCGACAATATTGGTTTTCGAACTTTCTCGAATCCGGACTTTCCCGAGTAAACAAATCTCCGCCGGCCGCGACCGCGTGTTATTTTTTTAAGCAAAGTGTCGATGCTTACTAACGGGGGCGCATATGGTATTTCAGATTTCCGGAAGACATCCCGAACACATGTTAAATACAAAAACAAAAATATCTGTAATCTGTGAATGTTAAGAAAATTATTTAAAAATATTATTCAAGAAATTTATACACTAAAGAAAAATTTATTATTTGCAAGAAAATTGATTTCTATGAATTTAGTTTTCTTAATTCAAAGAAATATTAGGTAGATTTAAGAAAATATTTTAAATTCAGAAAAATGTTTCCTCAAATTTACCTAATACCTCTTTGAATTAAGGAAACTAAATTTAGAAACAAAAAAATTTAGAAAAATCAATTTTCTTGCAAATAATATTGTAAATTTTTTTTTCAGTGTAGAATTATATAATATTGCTACATATGTGTGCAGCCGTATTTATTGATATTATCCGCTATGTTAAGCATAGCATGTTACATTAATAATTCAAATTTGATATAAACTTGTAGTAAACACGTTGAACGTATAAATACATAGTAAACATTATTTTGCAGTATTACTAAAAAAACCAATTTAAAATAATTTTTATTTCAAAATATCCTATCTGAGAGTTTTTGATGAAATATTTTCCATCGACGATAAGAATAAGCTGACGCATCTTTTTCGAAATTGCTTTCTTGCGTGTAATTCGTTTCAATCGAGGAAGGAAACAGTTATATAACCGAAAAGAGATATTGCACCATTCGACAGGATTTTAAGGTCCATGTAAGAACTCACTTCGAAATCTATGTCCAATCTTTATCCCAGCCGTTACCATCAAAATGTCGCGGTCAACAATGAAGAGGATGAGTCAATAAAGTGGGAGAACAAAGAGATGATAACAAAGGGCTTTCTTGTGTAAAAGACAAATAACTTTAGTAATAAAATAGCGGCTCGTAACGTGAAGGGCCATCTTTACAAAGAATTCGCATGTACTTAAACGAAAGAAGACGACAAGAGGGTAAAAGTATCTTGAGATATCAAACACGATAGAAAGTGAAAAACACATAGAAGCAAACATCATTATTTTTATGATGTGCTACGTTTCATGTCGAACATTTTCCATTAATTGAATATTATACACTTAGAAACAGCAAAGCACCCTACACACGCACACACATGCAATATGATGTAATTGGCAAAATGACATTAATGTTTTATAATGGAGTTTTTGTTTAGATTATTCATCTATTTTATACAGAACCTGTTTCTTATATCCGCAAACTATATAAAATAAATAATAGGGAATAGCGCGTTATTGAAAATTTTAAACCTGCTTTCGCGCTAGATTGTCACGAGTCCATGCCTCGATTAAAATAAATTGAATCGATCGAATCAATCTAGTGGGCGGAAAATTTGCGTAGACAATGCAATTGGTAGGACAAAAGCACGTTCAGAAAGAAACAAAATCGCGATGCAGACATGTTATTAAAAGTGAAACGATATGGTATTCCTGAATTTCCATTGAATCAAACGCGTGTAATTTTTATTCCTTTAACGCAATCCACCAGCCGAGTGTCCACATTGTCGTTCGTTGAAACAAAACGAGGACGGAAATTATTCTATCAATGTTCTCTTCTTTCGCCTCCCTTCGAACTCTTTCTCTTTTACAATGCCTCGATCTATATTTCCCTCGTCAAGCTCTCGATCCACATTTGATTGTAACAATACGAATAATAAATTTCAAGCTTCTTGCCCAAACTTGGTCTCCATAAATCAGTTAGATTATCAGTTAGATTATCAGTTAGATTATTAATCTCTCTTCTCCGATAAATCAGTATCATAAAAACATTTAGATACAAACTCGTAGAATGAGAGTGTTTGCCTTTTCTTAATAAAAGTAATTATTGTATAATAACTCGATAAATGTATAATACATCAAGTTTGTGATATATTGAGTTATAAATAAATTTGTCTCATAAATGCATTCTATATTATAGGAGAACGATCGAGTACCATAGTCCGTGTAATTTAGGACGAATGAAAAAAAAAAAACAATAAAGTAGGAAAACGTATCTAACATAACACAGTTGACGAGGAGATGATGGCCCTGCAATACTGGAACGTGAGATACATTTCCAGTCGCAACAATTACCATCGCAACATAAGCGGGTTTACAGTGCGAGAACAATACCATATTCGTGATTTAATGGGACGTATATCATTGTGGCAAAGCCCATTTGAACGATCATGCGCTTGGAATCGCTGATATTTTCGACAATTGCTCATAAATTGCTTGGACAACTTGGCAATGCGTCGTTACTTTCTGAAAAATTCCAATTGACGGCGGTAAATGATCTGATAGGGTAAACAGACGAGAAGGGAGAATCTTTTCATGGGCAATGGAATGTAGTGGATGACCACTATCCATTATTGCTTACATTGCAACGCGAGTAGCCTGTGTGCCGCCGACGTCGAAAGCCTCTTAGGCCGCCTTATTCCAAAGTTAAATTACACTCCTTCCGCCATTACGAGTCGAGTAAAGCTGTTTACAGCGTTTAGCAGCAGATGCTGCGCTAGTAACAGCTTGCAAATGAAAACAATTTTGTTCCGCCACGGCCTACGTTCATCTTCACATTGTAAAAATGCCTTTAACGAATCGCGCATAATCCCCTTTATTTGCCATAGACGCCCTTCTCGCGATTATTTTGGTTCTCACATGCTTTTTGCCTCTTCCCTACCATATTCTACCGCCATATTCTCTCATTTGCCTCTCCTGCTTTACCTCCTTCCTCCGCGTGCACAAATTTAAACCGTCGCCGATTAACTCCGCGTGTAAGGCCGCCGATGTCATTATCGTGTCGTGCTCTCCACCGGGAAATTGTTTCACGATCGTCGTGTTAAAACGATGCGAACCTTCCGCACATCGGTCGATGAGATAAGAACTCAATTAAGTGAAATCACTCGACAACGGGTATTCATCAATTACAACGAAATACCATTATTAGTTATTTAGGGACATTGTGTAGCCAGCAATTCTCCCGATGTAATGACAAATTTAAAGAGCATTATTATTCCTAATTTAAGTGCGTTCAGTTTCGATGAGAACGCGACAATTGCACAATTAACATCGCTGCGGAGTAAATCCTTAACGATTGTGACTAGATATATTGCGTTTTATATATGCATCACGTGTATTTTATTTTATTAATTTCCTATCAACAAGCGCGTTTTATTAACTTTTTTTAGTTTTATTAATTTCCTAATTTTAAGCATATTATATGACATTTTCCTCTTAAGATAAGCGAAACTAATGTAAGATAATGTGGTAGACGTTAAAAGCATGCTCTAATAAGCAGTAAAATATGCGACATTATAACTAGCTTATCGATCGCAGGCCAACGAAATTGATCGTAAGTTTATCCGCTAATTTATCGCGGCCCGATTTTATATCGCGTGTAGCACACTTAAAAATATCGGTACCATTTTATTGCAAGTAGAATATTTCATTAAAATATAATTAGATGCGTATCAGAGGCTGTACCATGCGTGTTTTATGGAAATTTGCAAATAAATCGACTATTTGTTTCCGTACTTTAGTAAAAGCGCCGCGAAACACGACGTAATTCGCATTGTAATTGCACGGCGAGTGCATTTCGCGGACGGTCCGCCTGTTCTCTCGCAGACAGCTAACGAAAAGCCGATGTTTTTATGCGCAATCGCGTTTTTATTTCATCCTGCTCTGAAACCGGGAGAATGAGCCACTGAGGCTGCGAACTAAATAATGAAGAAGTGCAAAACACATTTAAATCTTCTTAAACCGAGTTTAACTAGTTAGACTAACTTCCGCGGAATAAACTCTTAAAGGCGGCTTTTGGTTTTTTTTAGCCTCGTCAAGTAGGTGTATATCTCATGGAACGCAGCATATTTCCACGATAATATTTTACAGGGAATTCCTAAAATACACCAAAGTGACTCGCAAGGCAATCGCAAAATGTCGACTAATACTTCACTGGTACGGAACCAAAAAGTAATAAAAACTTCGAGGAATGTTTAATGACGCCTAGTACAGCCCGGTATTCGTTTAATTTGTTCGAAACTTCAGATAAGTGTTTAATTAGTTAACTTTACATACTGTGCAGGCAAGTACGCAAACACTTAGTAGGTAAATTACAGGTCAAGTCCATTCCATAACTTTCCAGCATCCCTGAGAGTAGGTATATATTGTGTCTTCGTGTACGGCAGTTAATAATATGCCGAGGCTTCGAGACTAAAAAAGTCTCCCTTTTTTTTACCTTTTCCCTCTGGCTGGCTCATCATCGAAACTTATCTTCCGGAATAAATTAAAACAAGAATCTTAATGATAACAATTAATCTATGGATATTAGTTACGGAAAATAATTTGCATTATTAATAATCAAAATTACGGTGACATATAAATTCAATTCAGGGCCAAAAATATCACAAATTTCGCAATTAGTCATAATTTGACATGATTTCATTCTTTTATGGCGATACATTTCGTTGATATAAATCCTTTACCAGATAATATAGCGATTATTTATAAATTTATTAACTGCACACGCATTCTTTTGTAATTCAGTTATTTGATTTTATATTCTCATTTTATTTCAAAAGAACATTATGCATTGCTATCTGTGATAAATCTTTGTTAAATTTTATATAACATTTACATAAACCGCTCTGGATAGTTATTATCCAGTTTCAGTATGACCAAACACCCAAAAACGCAATAAAATTAAACAGAATGTATCATCGCTTTCACACAACCTGCGTTTTCATTAAAACGAGTAACGCAGTTTATAGCTTGACATTTGATGTAATTTGATGCAAAATAAATTACATTGCAAGCACACACAATTACGATAACTGATATAATTTAAAACTGTTTGTTTTGATAAGTGGATTTCTTACCTGTATCTTACGACATTCAACTATATCACCGTAGCTCTAACTTTTCACAATCCCTAGACGCGTTTTATCCAGTCACGTCCCGCATTCGTACCGTCGAGTATTGTCAGTTCTAAATGTCGACCCTATTGTCTCAAAACTCATTTATCTTGAAAAGCCATCGCAGACGACAATGCCTGCTCGAGAACGAGACGGGTAATAGAAAAGTGAGGAGGAGGTCGCGGTATTATGGAGATCCGTTATCTGGCGTCAATAAAACAAATCCTCGAACAAATCCGGATGCGTCCGCCAATACAGCATTCTCCAGCAACGGTTGTAAGCTATGTGTGTAGACCTAGTCTTACAAGCTTGACAATATAAGATATACGTCTATTTTTCTCTAGTTTCACGATTCTTTACTTATACACGTATACCTATTGAAATACGTTCTAAATTTTTAAACTTGCGGAAATCACATTGATGAGCAAAGAAATGTTTAAGTCGCACGTATCTCGTGAAAAGTATATTTTAATTTCGATTTTCAAACTGCGATACTTGAGTATTAATTCCAATATTTATGTAGTAGTTTATATCTATAAAACATTACGTTCGGTAAGAGAGAAAAAACATTCTGAAGGATATTTCAATCTTGCTTTTTACTTTAAATGTCAATTTTCGCTGGAAAACTTCCTAACATTGATGATAATAGATATACTTGCACACGTATTTATACTTAACGTAACTTTGCAAAAATATTTCTTAAGTTTCTGTTTGTAAATTTATGCAATTGGAAATTTTTACATTTTATTGATATTTACGCGCATAAAATTTAAAAAACTAATAAATATTTTTAATAAAATGTTATTGAAAATTTTTACTAGATACATACATGATCGACTGTAACTGTTAGAATGGAATTTGCATATACCAATTTGTGACAATTTATCGCGTGTGTGTTTAAAATCCTTCTACGTGTATCAGTGTATATCAGTGACAGTAGTAGACTTCGAGCACGAGCGCACTTCGAGAAGAGCGAGGAAGTCAAGAACATCACAAATTGCCAACGTGCAACTCTTGGAAACTGGATTCGCTTTCCCTCGAGGTGCAACGCATCCGCAGCTAAAATAACAAGCAGGGAGTTAATACGTTAAATAACTTCCGCGATTCCCCACCGTGACAGCGGCACGGTGTCGTCCAATTTTGTGATGGAATCGGGTGCTGCGCTGCTACCCTGTCTGGATTAGATCATGTCACATCCGCTCCACGAACTTGCTATAACATCTGCCGTTACT
Organism: Harpagoxenus sublaevis; assembly: GCA_030770355.1. Lineage (NCBI taxonomy): Eukaryota > Metazoa > Arthropoda > Insecta > Hymenoptera > Formicidae > Harpagoxenus > Harpagoxenus sublaevis. The sequence goes on from JASTWR010001116.1 coordinate 42,809, forward strand.
CGTTTGGCTCTTCGATCGATGAGCAGTATTAGATGATGGAAATATCATTTTTACACGACGCAGTAGTTCTCCAATATCTTCTTGGCAAAAGTCTCGCATTACAAATTAATAAATAATATGGCACAAACTCTTCGAAAATAAAGTAATTGAACGGTTAATTTAATTCAATGGTAAATAATTAGGTCCAACCTCACCGATAACCTTGAACTTGACATATGTTGTCAAGGTCACCCTCCTGAGTAACCTTTAGAAGGTTTTAGCCGGCGGTCATTGTTCGTTAAAAAATTATTAACAAAAAAGAATTGAAAATATAGCAGTTATTTTGAGTATTGAAAGGCATAAACGACCTTGATCTTGACATATGTTGTCAAGGTCACCCTCCTGAGTGACCTTCAGAAGGTTTTAGCTGGCGGTCATTGTTTATTAAAAAGTTATTTAAAGCAGTGAATTGTTGTTATATTGAAAGGAAAGTTACCAACTATTCTCTGCTTTAAATAACTTTCCTTTCAATATACCAACAATTCACTGCTTTAAATAATTTTCCCCACCAAACTTTTTTTGTTTATAACTTTTTAGTGTTGAAAACTCAAAAATTGACTTTTTCCAACTTTGACCTTAAATAACTGCCGAACGGGTCAACGTATTAACCTCTGGTTAGCGCCAAAAATTTTCTTATTTTATGCCCTTTCAAACAATATACTACAATATAGGGGGTTGCATGTAAGAAATTGGAGGTAACGTTCACGTGAGCTTCAAACGACCATCCAAGCTCAAATCATTGCCACCATCTTATGTCCCCCTTGAAACCATACGACTTTTGTCTAAAACATTTTTTGATTACATTGCAATTTTTCATGTTATTCAGCTGTCTAAGTTAAAATAGGACACCCTGTATAAATGTTTATGAAAAATTTATGGAATAAAGAGCATCTAAAAATACAACCTCATTTTCGGAAAATGTCTTAATGACATATTTTAATGAATTGTCAAAAAGCGCGAAACCATCTTATTTGAATTTAATTTTAATTAATTTTTGCTTCCTTATAGAGAGAAAGCTCTGTTTTCGTAAAAAAAATTTTTTTTAGTTGCCGCTGCCAATGTGTTCAGAATGTTCTAAAACGTCGAAAAGTCGTAATTTTAAAAAATGTCCGTATGTGTGTATGTGTATGTATGTGCCACATTTACCGAAATTTCTATAACTCAAGAACTGATCAACCAAATCTTAAAGAATTATATATGAAATAGAGGTAGAAAAGATTGAAGAATATAATATAATTAAAAAAGTTAATATTATAGAACTTTAACCCTTAAAGGCTATACTTTAAAAATAAAAGTCGTTCTTAGTCGACCTGACTGGCCAAAAATCCAATATATTTAATTCACGACGTTTCGACCGCAATTCGGTCCTTTTCCAGTAAGAATTACAACATTAACGCATCCGCAAACAATCCAAAACGTCGCTGACATTGTGCCCTAACTACGTCATACGAACGTAAAGCTAAAAATTAAAAGTCGATATATCGACAGTGTGAACAAGAGTCAAAAAGATAAGTCATAAAAAAGTTAATCATAAGTCAAAGTTAAAAATACAAATAAAATAAATACAATTAAAAAGGCTTACAAATCAAGAGCGTCAAGAAAAAATATAAACGAGGTGTAACTTGAAAAGAAAAACGTCGCAAGCCATATCCGAGAACACATCTCAACAGTATAACAGTCAAAGTCACACTGAGAATAAAAGCCCAAAGACAATAAGTGTTCCTAAATAAAAACGAACAGAACAAAAAGCAAAAAGTGCAAACTAAGTGGCGCTAATAACACGTTCATAAGTCCCAGGTAGATTTTTAGTGTCTTTTTGAAGATTGATTGTGCAATCATATTTTTTGATAAAAAACATTTCGGAGATTTCTCTTTTCTTAAGATGCCTCTCCTTATATAAAATCTTAGGTTGATGCCAATTAAAATTATGATTGTAAGTGAGACGGTGCTTACTGACAACGGAATGATTGTCAACATTCTTATTAATATCACGAGAATGTTCCTTAATGCGTGTCTCTAAGTGCCTCTTAGTTTGTCCAATATATGTGGCATTGCAATTTGCACAATCAATCTTATATACCAACTCAGTCTGTTTAAGATCTTGAAGCTTATTTTTTCCTTTTTTAATAACACAATCTAATTTCTTCGGAATAGTGAGAAGTACTCTAAATTTAGCGTCACGCATTGTACGGACAACATCACCGCTAAGACCTTTGACATACGGTATCGTAATAAATTTTAAAGGATCTTGGGTTGCATTTTGTCACAGCTAGAGTCATTACTATTATTATTTCTATTCTGTAATTCCTGAAATCGGGCATTAATGTACTTATTAACAACTTTCGTTGGATAACAATTGTTAGAAAGGATCTTTTTTATTTCAATAATATTAGAATTGTGAAAACGAGCGTCAGGCAAAAGAATAGCTCGGTCAACAAGATTACGTATAATGTTAACTTTATATTTAAGAGGGTGGTTCGAATAATAATTTACATATCTTCCTGAGAAAGTAGGTTTCCGATACCAATTCGTAAGTAAAACGTTTCCCTCTCTAATCACTGTAGTGTCGAGAAAACTTAAAGAACCATTATTCTCCAGTTCGTAAGTAAATTTTAATCTAGAGTGATAACCATTGAAAATATCCAACAACTCATCAATCCCCGACCTAGGAACTATCACAAAAATGTCATCTACATATCTTTTAAAAAAGGAAATATGAAAACTGAGTAACCGCTATACTTTAAGTCTCAATCGATTAAGACTTTTTAAAAATTGATGTTTTTAGACAATTTAGTATTAATTATTGACAACTTTTTAATTCTATTATACTCTTCAGTTTTTTCTACCCCTATTTCATATATAATTCTTAAAGATTTGGTTGATTAGATCGAGTTTTATAAGGCTTCTATGTATGTACGGATTCCCCGAAATTTCAAACATCTGTAACTCAAGAAATGATCAACGAAATTTTAAAGAATTATACATGAAATAGAGGTAGAAAAAACTGAAAAATAGAATTAGAAAAATTGCCAATATTTAAAAATTTTAACCTTTAAGGGCTACATTTCAAGTCTCAATAATTGAGACTTTTTCAAAAATTGATGTTTTTGATAAATAAAAAAAATGTGCAAGTAGAAACTTGCACATTGCTTCCTCATAGTTTTAAGTGTGCAAGTAGAAACTTGCACATTGCTTCCTCATAGTTTTTAAGTGTGCAAGTAAAAACTTGCACATTGCTTCCTCATAGTTTTGAAGTATGCAAATTAGAAACTTGCACATTACTTCCTCACAATTTTTAAGTATGCAAATTAGAAACTTGCATATTACTTCCTCACAATTTTTAAGTATGCAAATTATAAATTTGCACATTGCTTAATCAACATATTATTTCGCTTATAACGCTTTCTCTATGAAGAAACCAAATTAATAAATATCTACTAATAATTATGCACCAAAGAAAAAACAAACTTCCTCATAGAGAAAGCTTTATGAGCGAAATAAAATGTTGATTAAGCAATGTGCAAATTTATAATTTGCATGCTTAAAAATTTTGAGGAAATAATGTGCAAGTTTCTAATTTGCATACTTAAAAACTATAAGGAAGCAATGTCCAAGTTTCTACTTGCACACTTAAAAACTATGAGAAAGCAATGTGCAAGTTTCTACTTGCACACTTTTTAATTTCAAATCAAACTTTTGCGACAGGCATTACAAAAAATATTGTATGTGGTATGTGCGGAAGACAACGAATTACGTCACGCGTGAGGTTGTCGCATTCGCCTCAGCTTATGGTGCATTCACACTCGTACTCGTGTGAATGCACCATAAGCCTTCGGCTCATGCGGCAACTTCACACGCGACATAATTCGTTGCTTTCCACACTTTTCACACAAAATACCATATTAGTTTTATAAAAAAACCATTAACAAACAACAAATGAAAAGGTGGGCTTCGAGAGCGTAACGCGGTTAATAGTAGAACAACCAGCGTTGAATGTATGCTTAATTTTACCATACATTCGTCATTTCGACGGATATTTGAAAAAGTTTTAATTGTTGTTATTTTTAATTTCTTTCATATTTAAATATTTAATTTACAAACATAGCTTTCAGTTACAAAGATTTTTACAGATTATTTTTATAGATTTAGTTACACAAATATTTATTAGTTAGCCAATTCTATCACATAGAAAATAAATAGATATATAGGCTGCGGTCTACTTGACCAATAATTCGAAAATATTGCTTTTACAAAATACATTTATGGCTGCGGACCACTTGACGCTCCAAATGCTTCGAAGCATTCCTCTTCTCCTTTCTTTCAATGAAGAAAGAAGGAGAAAAAGAACGCTTCAAAGCATTTGTAGCGTCAAATGTCCCGCAGCCATAAATGTATTTTGTAAAAGCAATTGTTTCGAATTATTGTTGTATTCTGAAAACTGCAGTTATCCACGTTTTAAAATAAAATTTTAATTAGTTTTTAGATCAATAAAATTACTTTGCACTAAAGAGAGAAAAAATATATATTTCACTATCACAATAAGCACTTATTGCATGAGTTTCAGATAACGGAGTGACGACGACAAGTCGATTTTCCTGTATTGTTATCAAAATACCGTATCTATCACACCATGCTATCAGTTTAGCTTACTTGGAAATATAATAGTATGAATAAAACAAAGCATGAATAATAAGAAATAAATAAGACAAGAATTATTTTTATGTAGGACGCAAAGCGGAATTTTTCAAAGAAATCCTTACTGGAAATCCTGGTATAAAAGAAACAAAAAAAAAGAAATGATATCTTTAAATTATGCGCCAATTAAATATATATTATATCGAAAAATAACTAGTTTTAAAAAAAAATGTATTCCCATTAAAGTGAAAAAATTAATATAAAATGTGAAAAATTTTAGTGAAAAAAACTTGGCGCTGCAAAATTTTAAAATATTTGAAAGCAATAAGTAACTAATTTAAAATATTAAATTAATAATTACAATGTGAATGTAGAGATTTTTACACATTAATTTAAAGTACTTTTTGCATTTATAGAAATTTTGTTATTAATATATATTATTACGTTTAGCAGCGCCAAGTTTTTTTCACTAAAATTTTTCACATTTTATATTAATTTTTTCACTTTAATGGGAATACATTTTGTTTTAAAACTAGTTATTTTTCGATATAATATATATTTAATTGGCGCATAATTTAAAGATATCATTTCTTTTTTTTTGTAATAAATATATTACTTCGATTTTTTCAAGGTAAATATATTACTTTGGTTGTTTTAAGGTAAAGATATTTGGATTTTTTCGAGGTACAAAGATAACTACTTCGACTTTTTCAAGGTACACCACGCGTGCTTGGCGTCTTTTTTCTACCTTTTTGTAAAAGGTAATTTTGTACGGATATCACCCCTTTTTGTTACAGATACATCAAACGCCATAATGACTATCGACATTGACATTTATGTCTGATAAAATCAAATGTAAATATTTTTTGTATTATAACTTACAAGAATTATATCTGAGAGTTTGACATCCTTAAATGTGCAGTGTAGTTTGTATAAATTTATAAATCATTTAAAAAATTAAGACACAAAATATGAATATATTAGGCAAAGTCAAGTTTGTCGAGAGCATATTATGCAGTGTTTGCTAATAAATTTTGTTGAAAGAAAAACAGATTTGATACAGAATTTGGCATGTACGATGCTATTGGCAGAATGTTATAGTAGATAATATATGTATAGTAAAGTTTATTAACAAAATAAGACAATTAATAATTTATAATACAAACTACACTGCACATTTAATTAAGGATGTCACTATCAGATATAATTTTTGTGTTATAATACTAAAAATGTTTAGATTTAATTCTATCAGATATATTCGATAGTCATTATTAGAGAAAGAGAGAGAGAGAGAAAGAGAGAGAGAGAAAACGCGAGCGGGGAACGCGAGCGGGGAACGCGAGCGTGACCGCGAGAAAGAGCAATACGTACGATAGATATAACCTCGCCATCCTCGCTCAGGGTGTATCCCAGGAACCAGCCATCCACAAGGCGCGAACTCTGTCACTCTAGCACTCATGTACTCCGTTCGGAGTGTTCGGACGCGACGACGCGGACGGAATATTTCTCGACGACGCGGACGTCTGAAGCGGCTAATTATATGTACGAGTTTGACTCGCGAGTCCGGCTCGGCGAGCTTGATTCGCGAACCGGACTCGATCGTTTTTCACCACACACACACACACACACACACACACTCCCAAATAGTCTCGATTCTATAAACGTTGATCCCGTTGATCTAATCTCGACGACGCGACGCGGACGTCTAAAGCAGCCCATAACATGTACGAGTTTGATTCGCGAGCCGGACTCAAACGTTTTTCACCACACACACACCCCCGAATAGTCCCGAAATTTGGCTCGTCGGACGCCGAGCCCGTCTCGTAACATCTCACCCACGAACGAGTGGAAACCGAGCCGAGCCGGACTCGCGAGTCTCGCGACGTGTATGGGCCACTTTACGGTTATGTTTACTTCTGTCACCTCACATGTGATCGATCGATCGAACTAACGCATCTCTACGCGTAGAGACTAGAGCGCCGCATAACGGCAAGGGTATGAACGCCACAAGAAAATCAGACCCCCCCAGCAGCGCCGCCGCGCGCCGTGGCGAACACAGCAACAGTAATACGTCGACGTTTCTTAATTGTAAATTTTCAGCTTTGAGTTTTGCATTGCAATATCTCCGCTCGTAGAACACGTAGCGGAAAAATAAAAACACTTTTCTTATATAAATTTGGTCCAAGCTTTACGATAAGCCTAGTTAGAACTTGATCCGTTCACTGGTTATCGAGATCTAAAAATCTCGGGTACTCGCAACTCGTCGCGTCGCGTATATAGAGCCACGGCTGTCTCGCTCCGCGCGTACTTGGCGCGAGACACTACCGTGTCTCTTGATATTATATTATTTTATATTTTTTAGAACTGAATTGCGATAAACTATAAAATTATTAAGTCTGTTATTTTGTTAGATTTGAGTATATATTTATAGGTATCCTATATAGAGAACTTCAAAATTAAAGCCGTTGATAAAAAGTAAATTGGCATATATATAATTTTTTTCAATACAAGTCAATATAAATTCCAACAAAATCTTAATAATTAATAATTTGTTAATAATTTCTGTAATTTAAAACAAAAAATTTGAAATCAGTCATTTTGATGGTTGGGGGGGGGGGGGGGGTTGTCCTAGTATTAATAGTGCGCAAGTTAACGTTATATCAACGTTTACTGATAAGATACACAATTATACATCATATATCAAACGTTTCTCCTCTACTTTGAGTCATCTTCTTATAACAGATAGAATAAGACAATCTTATGTTCTTCAACGAATAATAGGAGAGTCTTCCAGATTAAATTGTTTAGAAGCAGTGTAATTTTTCACGAGAAAAGTCAAGTAAAACTTTAACTAATGATCATAGTCTGTAATGTGATCGAGATAGAAATAGACAGTTACGATAGAATCTGACAAACAAAAAAAAATAAAATAAACTCGCCCAACCAGTCTAGAGAACGTAAAATTAGAAAATTGAAACCATGTTAAAACACATCGAAAAGTAAGTCAATTCTTAAGCGGAGATAGTTCATACAATTGAGATAATGATACAGTCAAAAAACAGTCACGATTTAACTTACGCATTATTAACCGCAAAGCTCATCATATTTCGCTTGTTACTTGTTAATTTTATTACCAGGAGTCCTTAGTTAATTATCTATTTATACAAAAAAAAAAAACATTTTTATTAATAGTGCAGATCTGATAAAATGTATTTAAAATGTAAGTATTGTTTACAAAGATTTTGTGTTTTTATAGATATAGATTATTATTATTACCTATATACAGAAAACAAATACAATTATTATATTAGAACATTATTTAGATTGGAAGATTAGATTCATATTTGTAATTTTTGCTATGTTGTTGAGAAGCCACGATCAAGTCTTAAACTTCGGTATTCTTATATAAGGGAAAAAAGAGAGAGATAATGTTTCTCTTGATCAGTAGGTATCATATATACATGCTATTCTGGAAATCCTTTGAAATAGAACTGCTATCTTCTGCTCGAAGATTCAATTATTTGGAGTTTGCGTTACTCGCTTTACCGCTTTCTCTCTCTCTCTCTCTCTCTCTCTCTCTCTCTCTCTCTCTCTCTCTACTTTAATTACAAATGATAATCAAATTCTTCCTCGAGTTTCATTCCACGACGAAAAAAGAAACTACTTATCAAAGAAACAAGAATCGAGTCTACACTCAAGTGGGTATTAAAGTCAGGCAACAACCAATGTTAGACGGAAACTTCACAGTTTAATCTCCGATGAATTTAGGTCGATCGGAATTCCTTGTAAAATGCAAGCCCAGTTGAACAACAGTGTAAAAGATCACGATCGATTATCTCCGTTTGTATAGGGGCCGTAGAAGACTCTCGTCCGGTGAGGAAGCTCGCTACCAAATAGGATAACATTAATCAACCAGTACTTCCGTAAGGAAGTTACCGTCTCCACATACAATAAACACCTACACCAAATTTGCATATTGCATACCATCTCCTAATTGATAGTACTAACCGTATCGTTTGTACAAGTTCGTGAACATGATTTGGTTGAGAAATTATCTTGACATTCCAAGTAATTTAAAAGGTATATTATTAGATAACAAACAAAAAGAATTATTATTAATATTATTAAAACAATAAATTAAAGCAATAGTTAAAATTAATTTTTTCTACATTTATATAGTATCTGCTTGTAGCTCATGGATTACACAAAAATTAGAATCTTTCTCATACAAAACTAGAGACATATATTTCCTGTATTCAAGTTACCCGAACAGTTGGGAGAGAATTAGATCAATTCGGATGATAAATTGTTTTACAGTATATATATTGCGCTTCTTACATCAAAAAGACAAGAAATTTATTTTAGTATCTTCGTTATAAACCGAGGCTCAACTTGTTTATACACAAATTTAAGAACAGTGCAAGTAGTTCCTTCTCGAGCATTTTCCGCCGATCAACAGCGTAGTCGATAATCGAACATTGACAAATCCAATGATTGATCACTTTAACCGATATCGATGCGACGGCGTGCAACCGAAGCAAAGATCGATTCAACATCATTTATATCATTAGATTGGGTTATACGCGGTTACGTTGCACCTAAGCCGCACTGCATCTAAGCCATTGACAGCGATTAATTACGCAAATGCAATGTTAATTAAAACGGAAATTAGTACCAACCGTGATACGCGTTCCGTTCGGCTTAGCTTTCGCGCACAAGCGAGCATGCATGCTAACAGTTGCCCGATAATGATCAGTCCCCTATTTTTTGACGTTCAAATGCGAAATGTTTGCTACCAATTCGCACACGAGCGACAAATGCGATGGAATCGTGTAAAAAGAGTTAAAAAAACGTTCAACTGTAAATACTAAGAGGATAAAAGCTATACAGTTGTTCGAAAATCGACACAATCTCGTTTTCAATTCAGAATTTTGTGGAAATGGTTTGCAGGTGCCTCTGAAAATTTATTGATACGTAATGCCAAGCGCGTTGTACGCAATCAGTAAATAAATAGGACATATAAATATTCTGTTATCAGTGATTTATCTATAGATACGATAAAGAATTAATTTAACAAAAAAGGTATCAAAATATTATACATAATAAATAAGATGTTACGTAGCAGTTATTATAAACAATAATAATCGCCTATAATTAACTATTTTTATGCTACTTATTTTTTCCAATTAATCATCAAAGAATATATATGTATTTCATGCTCTCCAGAAAAAAATATCATGTAATACATATATGTATGTATAATGAATGAATGTGTACATATTATAGAATATAGATTTTGGAACAGCATTTCTTTACACATACATATATTTCACGAACCCAATAAACATGCTATATGTTGCACATATATCAATTATTTCCGAAAAACCGTAAAAGTTACTCTAATTACTTTATAATTTCACATAAATAATAATTACACGACTCATATTAATACTACCAATGAGAAAATTATGAAAAAATAATGATATGAAACGAATTTTCATTAAAGAAAGCGGTAATTATTTAGTAATACGGACCACCCTCCGACGACCTTGAACTTGACATATGTTGTCAAGGTCACCCTCCTGAGTGACCTTCAGAAGTTTTTAACCGGCGGCCATTATTCGTTAAAAAGTTATTAACAAAAAAAGGTTGACAAACATAGCAGTTATTTTGAGTATTGAAAGGCATAAACGACCTTGACCTTGACATATGTTGTCAAGGTCACCCTCTTGAGTAACCTTCAGAAGGTTTTAGCTGGCGGTCATTGTTTATTAAAAAGTTATAAACAAAAAAAGTTTAGCGGGAAAAATTATTTAAAGCAGTGAATTGTTGGTATATTAAAAGGAAAGTTATTTAAAGCAGAGAATAGTTGGTATATTGAAAAGTATATACACATTTTTATGTATTAGAAAGCGTGAATACAAATATTCTCTGCTTTAATCATGGCAAAAGCATGTTAAAGTTTTGTTAAAGCAAATAATAGTTGGTTATTGACAAAACCTATAGGTTAGTGACGTGCTTTACAAGTATGTGCTTTGTACAATAAGAAGTCGTACAGTCGCGGTCGCGGTCGCGGTCGCAGTCGCGGTCGTCTAGATGGTCGCAGTCGACTAGACGGAAGCGTAGTCGCAATAGAAAGTACAGTCTACGAAGTCGCAAGAAGAGTAACGATTGGCCAATCAGGAAGCAGACACTTTTAAAAAGAAGGGTGGGTTTCAAATTACACAAGATTACATTTCTACACATCAAACGCACATGACAGATTTTGGCACGCTTGCGAGATCCTTCAGTTTAGGTTTAGGTTAAGGTTTTCTCTGTCCAATTCAATTTGTGCGACTACGCTTCCGTCTAGACGACTGCGACCGTCTAGACGACCGCGACTGCGACCGCGACAGCGACTGCGACTATTGTAGACGACGCTTTAGAGTTCTGGAGTTCTCTATCTAAAACTTCAATTTATCAACAATTTACTGCTTTAAATGTTGTGTTTGGTAACCTTTTTTTGTTAATAACTTTTTAACGAATAACGACCGCCGGCTAAAAACTTCTGAAGGTCACTCAGGAGGGTGAACTTGACAACATATGTCAAGGTCAAGGTCGTCGGAGGGTGGTCCGTATTACTAAATAATTACCAAGAAAGCACCAATTCACCAAGAATTTGTACGCAAGAGATATGCGCTTAAGCCGCGCGTAATTTCCGAGATGCATTTGTTGCCCTGCATATATCTTATGCTATAAAATTGTTTTTTCTTAAGACGGCTAGTGTCATCTTATACTATGAAGAATGTTTGCGATAATTCTCGGTGTGTACGGTTACTACATCATCAAAAGATATTTCCTGACCCCCTGCATACATTCAAACTGGCTGTTAGAAACGAGTCGCAGACGTCGTATTAACCGACCGTTAAAAGTTAACGGCATCCTTCCTGAATGGGAATGAAATAAGGCTGAATACGGAAACTCGCGCGCTGTGACGATCTCAGAGCGTCGCGCGAACCCGCGCAATCGATCGTCATAAAATGTGGAAATGTCGCGTCGGTTCCAGACACGAATCGTGATTCACAGTCCTACGAAAATCCGTGGCTCTCGCAAAATCAGTCTGTTATTTTTTTAACCGGCAAAAACATCCTATGTGCAGGAATTAAATTGCGAAGAATTAAATCGCGAAAATACGGTTTACTTTCGTTTGATCTTATTCGTCCTTTGGAGCGAGTTTCATGTGAAAACAAATTTTTAAAATACCAGACAAATAAATTGCGATTGTTACGCACAGATTTTACCACTCAACGGTAAAAAAAAACTGGACTTATTAAATTGAAGTACACACGAATCGCATTCTTTCGATATTCGATCCCTCTGTGTTTTAACAAAATAAATATACACATATAACAGTGAAAAGTAAAAATTCACGTATCTCTTTGCGCACTTGTATTTAAAATCATTTTTTGAACTTGCGACATAACGCGATCTGCCGGAAATACGACCCTTCACATTTCATCGAGATGGAAATCGTCCAGCAAACCAAACTATCACATGACATTATTTTTTGAGATTCAGTGTTTTTTGTGTTCAATATGGTTTCAAAAGTAAAAAATAAATATATAAAACTCGAATCACGTTACAAAAAATTAATTAAGTCTGAGAAATTGACTGTCACGCTGCAAAAGGCTTACAATTAACATAAAATTAGAACATATTGTTTGTTGCACTATGTATATTATATATTTTATAACATTACCTTAATTATATTTAGATCATACATCTTCGTATAAGAAAGAAATTATTTAACGTAATTTAAAAAATATATATAAATTATTTTTTCAATTAATTATAAATTCTTAGGAATGCAGAGATTTTTTGCTCAAATTTTACACATTGCTAGTAAAAAGCTACGTTATGTTTTGTTTGCATATGTTATCTCTTGGTGAAAACGCGTATTATATTCTCCAACAGCGGCGATCAGCGAGAATTATGTTGTTTAACGAGAAACGAAAGATTTCTCTTTCCTGTGATTACAGCGCTTAACGATTTTCGAAATATAACCCCCGTGAATACTAAAGACCATAAGTACTGAGAAAATAAAAGGATTCCGCCGGCTTTTATTGGCGTGGACCGGCCGGGGCCGATTGATGGCCTTCCAGCCGTCTCGTATGTTTCGCCGTTGCAAGCACAGCGGCATCCAACGAGAGCGCACAAATCAGCAACGCGCTCGACACTGAATTTCTCCGATATATGTGACTGTTAAGGCGCAAAAAATACCGTGATTCGACATAAAAGCGATGTCAGTGTTGCGCGATAGCCTCGCGACGCGAGAGATTCGCGAATGGCAAGAGCACAAATCATGTATCGACGTGGCCTAATAAACTGAGACTGCAAAACTGTTGATCTAAAGCCGGTTTTGCTTGCGCTGAAATCAAAGTGAAAGAAATGAAAAAAGAAAGAACTTTAGCATTGAAAATTTTTATGCAATTGCAAATACAAATAATACGAATTGTTTTTATCGCATGAAATTAAAATAACATACTGTTTTAATAATAATCATAAAATTGTAAATGATAGGTACTTATTAAGTTAAAGTTAATGTAGTTCGTGTCTCATCATAGATTTAACAATTGTAAATGTGATTCGTATCATATTTTTATTATAATCTCATTTTCACGTCAGATAAAACGCAACAACGTGACACAAAATCACTCATTGTCAGTACGCTAAGAATATCGTTTATTATAACGTTTATTATAAATTGCAATATAGAGATTATTGCTCAAGTTTAGCATGAAAGAAGTACCTAATATAAAATTCTTGCAGAATTATCCATTAATGGTTTTAAAGCGGTTAAATGTTAAATCAAAAAGAATCCGAAAGAATGCGTTATATCGTGGTGAGCACCACTCTATAGTCGCAAAATGAAATCGGCCCGAAGTTTGCCCGTGATATTCACGATCGAGATTCTCTGCCGTTTAAAGAGTCGCTTTGACTTTTATAGAATGTTTATGCTAATCGCTCTGGTTTAATCTCGCGAGAAGTATACAGACTAGATCTGGGGCAATAGCGCCGAGAAATCGTGGGCGAATCGCTCAAGCGATGAATAAAAGACCGTATGCAATTGAGGTGCAAATTTCTCTCAAATATAGCTGAGAGGATGAAGTGATCGCGCTTGACCCACCGTTAAAACGATTAAACGGGGTGGATATCCGAACTACCTACGCTATACCAACCATTTTAAGTATTGAAAGCAATTTACGTACTTTAGACGACTGTTAATCATATTTTCCGAGTCGGATTGAGATTCGCGAAACTCATTACACGTAATAATCGTTTACTTGCCGATCT
>JASTWR010001117.1:0-56769 GCA_030770355.1 Harpagoxenus sublaevis
TAAGCAAAATACAATAGACAAAATAGAATAAGTAAAAACTAAAAAGAAAAGAAAAGACGCAGTGTGATAACAGCAATAAAGCGAAAAGCATAAGTGGAAACAATGGAGATAATAATGACAATAAAGCAAAAGATAGTAATATTGTTTCCTCCTCAGCCAATGCTTCACGACTTATTATAAGACAAAATAATTCGAGTGAAAGACGTTGAATATACATAACTAATAAGATAATATTGCGTCATATAACCAAATTTCGTTGAAAAATGTAAAATGATCTGAAATACTGCTGAAGAATTATGAGTCAACGAAATTCAGTTATTATGCTCTCTCAAACAAAAGAACAAGTAAAACCACGTAACTAGACTAATATAGAACTTACTTAAGCATAAAACGATTGTAATGTTGAACATGAAATGAAAAAGCTTATAAATCATTAAATATTTTATAGTGGTGAAAAAGAGAGGCCCGCATGTGCATAAGTAGAGCTTTCATTATACCTAAAGCGATTATCACGTTAAACATGAAGTGAAAAGCATGTGAGTCGTATTACATGTAGTGGTGGATAAGCGAGGCATGCATGTGCCATCACAAAATGTCGGAGTCAACAAGATCGTCGGAAATATGTAAGTGAGGCCAGGCCATAGAAGCAGAATGAACACAGCCAGCGCCAGCCGAGGGTCATTGAAGCCCTGCTAAATCAGCCTCAGAAGTAATCAATATGGGAGGCTGGCCACGTACCTTGCGGACATAAATCATACCGTGCGTGCACCATACATGCTTAAAAGATAACTGCCTGGCTATAAACTCGAGTCCGGCGCAACAGTTTGTAAATATCTATAGGAAGCAGTTCGTTAATATAAATATGGCCGGGGACATCTTTTGAGAAAACATCGTTGACGGACAGTCGACGTTTACGGCGCATAGCACTGAGTATGTAGTCACGAATCTGCCGCGACTTGAGTACAACAATTATAGATCGCCGTCTGACCGCAGGGACAGGACGATCGGAGGCAGAATCAGTGCTGGGCGCCACACCGTGCGTCACAGACTTCGCAGACACAACACTACCCCCCCACGTCTCGAGTCTCGAGAACATCAGAAACAAGCTGCGGTGTACCCAGCGCGCGAAAAACACTAGAGACAAGCTGTTCCGATGTGTCAGTCAGAGAACCCGGTAACCCGGAAATAATAATATCCGATGTTTGCAAGACTCGAGACGCGGAAGGCTGCGGGACAAAATGAGGACCACTCAGATCTCTCTTTAATTCACACTTTAGTTCGCTCTTTAATTCACTTTCTAATTCGCTTTTTAATTTGCTCTTTAAACCACGCACTTCATTCGTGAGAGCAGCACACTGCTGCTCCAACTCAGCAATACGCTGACTGTTGCGGTCGACACTTATAGCTAGGCTATTGAACTGGTTGAGTTTGTCGTTGAGTTCACAGAATCGCGCATCGGACGACTCAACAAATGCGGAGAATCGCACTTCGGACGACTTCATCTGCTCTAACAGTTGACGTAACAGCACAATTGTTGTGTCGTCACTCCTTAATTGTGGCATGATTGATGAGGTGACTACAGCGAGGAGTCGAACCAAAATGCAGAGAGGCAGTTCAAAGGGTAACAGTTGGTGGTGTGTATCGAAGCCCACAGATGTCACCACAAGAGAAAACCAGAAGGCAATTCATGCGGGTTGGCATCAAATAGATCCCGGTTAAAATCACCCGGACAATAAAATCCCATCAAAAAAATCCCATGAAAAAAATCTTAAATCAACAACACTCCGTGCAAAAATATCCCAAGTCCAAAAGATTCCTACAAAAAATCCCATAAAAGAACCCCCCATGAACAACACTCCGTGCATAAATATCCCAAGACCAAAAGAATCCTAGAAAAAATCATTAAAACAAATAATACGATTAATTGTGAGTCGAATACCGCACCAAAAAATTCATAAAAAATTCCCAAATTTTCTGCGCAACTTCGGACCGGTCTTAAAATTTTTCTAATATTCCCCAGAATATTCCCTATAAATTTAAAGAAAATAGAAAATGGGGTTTTCGAGATATTTAAAATTTTTGATGTTTTTTTACTTTATTTGTTTAAAAATATTATTATAAAAATCTGGAGTAATTTTTTTAAAAAAATATGATCAAAATAGCGTATTTTATGTTCAATGAATTTTCTTCTTAGACGTTGTCTAATAGGCGAAAAAAGTCATTAAAAATCTTTGGAGCCGATGGATTACACATTTTGCGCAGGCTCTATTTCGGAAACGCTACATTTATTATAAAAACGCTCTTACATGGGTATAGTACTCGTAAAAACCTGCTAAAAAAACAAGCCGCCATCAGAAATAAAAAGGTCAAGGTTTGACCCCTCGCGAATTGGCGTGGAATGCCCCATATATATATCCGCGATGAACAAGATTTTCACCGCCTTTCTGATTTGTGACAAAATGCAGCGGCATTCTTAACTATACTCACTGAACAGAAAACCGCAAATTAAGGCACTTGATGAAATATGCGATAAAGAACAATCAATGGCGCACACAAGATACACAATATTATTGTAACACCAGCAACGCACACTGAGGCCACCTGACGAAATTCAAACGCATATGCTACAACCAGCGGGATTTTCGAACTGAAATGCGCAGGATGTTTTTGACAAAGAAAAAATTTTTTTGTGATTTTTAGCAAGGGATTTTTTTGTTGGGATCATTTTTACCGGGGAATATTCAACGGACACTTATATGGTTCAGGACGTTTTTGACAAGGGAACAAATTTTTGTAATCTTTAGAGTGGGATTTTTTTGTTGGGATCATTTTCACCGGGAGATATTCAGCGGTCACCATTCATGCGCTATCCCAAGATCAAGCAAAAGTGAGGTTAGAATGAGAAGTGAACTTGTACTCCAAGATATCCAGCACGGCAGTTGCAAGGAAAGAAAGATGAAATATCTATCTTAAAAAGCAACGAAAAACTTGCTTAAATCTGTAACAAAAACGGCCCGAAGGCAGTTACGGCAAAGATGGAGTTCGCCGAAAGCCAGAGCAAGGAAACGCAGCAACATGCGGTACTCACCGAGAGAGAGAGAGAGAGAGAGAGAAAGATTGATTGATTGATTGATTAGGTTTATTATGCCCAAGCAAAAGCTAAAGGGCAAAGGTACAATAAAAGCAGATAAAAACAAAGAAATACACTTATGGTAAATAAGTAGTGAAATATACAGCTAAGAATATAAAGCTAAGAATTTCGTTGAAAATACATTTGTAGTAAATAAGTAGCGAAATATACAGCTAAGAATGTAAAGCTAAGAATATCGTTGAAAATAGAAAGAAGAATATAAAGCTAAGAATTTCGTTGAAAATACATTTGTAGTAAATAAGTAGCGAAATATACAGCTAAGAATGTAAAGCTAAGAATATCGTTGAAAATACACTTGTAGTAAATAAGTAGCGAAATATACAGCTAAGAATGTAAAGCTAAGAATTTCGTTGAAAAGTGAAATTATCTGAAATACTGCTGAAGAATTATGAGTCAACGAAATCCAGTTATTATGCTCTCTCAAATAAAGGACAAGTATAACCACGTAACTAGAGTACGTAAAGTATAACCACGTACTAGACTAATATAGACTGATGCATAAACTGTTGAACATAAAGTGAAAAAGCTTATAAATAATTAAATATTTCATCGTGGTGAAAAAGAGTGACTCGCATGTGCGTATGTGGAACTTTCATTAAACCTAAGGCGATCATCGCGTTATAGTGGTGAATAAGAACGGCATGCATGTGCCATCACAAATGTCTGAGACTACAAGATCGTGGGAAATATATAAGTTAAGCCGGGTCACAGAAACCGAAGGTAACACAGCCAGCATCAGCCTAGGGTCATTAAGCCCCGCTAAATCAGCCTCAGAAGTAATCAATAATGGGAGACTGACCATGTGCCTTGCGGACAAAAATCATACCGTTCGTGCACCATACGTGCTTAAAAGATAACTGCCCGGCTATAACTCGAGTCCGGCGCAACAATTTGTAAATATCTATAGGAAGCAGTTCGTTAATATAAATATGGCCGGGGACATCTTTTGAGAAAACATCGTTGACAGACAGTCGACGTTTACGGCGCATAGCACTGAGTATGTAGTCACGAATCTGCCGCGACTTGAGTACAACAATTATAGATCGCCGTCTGACCGCAAGGCCAGGACGATCGGAAGCAGAATCAGTGCTGGGCGCCACACCATGCGTCACAGACTTCGCGGACACGACACTACCCCCCACGTCTCGAGTCTCGAGAACATCAGAAACAAGCTGCGGTGTACCCAGCGCGCGAAAAACACTAGAGACAAGCTGTTCCGATGTATCAGTCAGAGAACCCGGTAACCCGGAAATAATAATATCAGATGTTCGCAAGACTCGAGACGCGGAAGGCTGCGGGACAAGATGAGGACCACTCAGATCACTCAGATCTCTCTTTAATTCACACTTTAGTTCGCTCTTTAATTCACTTTCTAGTTCGCTTTTTAATTTGCTCTTTAAACCACGCACTTCATTCGTGAGAGCAGCACACTGCTGCTCCAACTCAGCAATACGCTGACTGTTGCGGTCGACACTTATAGCTAGGCTATTTAACTGGTTGAGTTTGTCGTTGAGTTCACAGAATCGCGCATCGGACGACTCAACAAATGCGGAGAATCGCGCTTCGGACGACTTCATCTGCTCTAACAGTTGACGTAACAGCACAATTGTTGTGTCGTCACTCCTTAATTGTGGCATGATTGATGAGGTGACTACAGCGAGGAGTCGAACCAAAATGCAGAGAGGCAGTTCAAAGGGTAACAGTTGGTGGTGTGTATCGAAGCCCACAGATGTCACCACAAGAGAAAACCAGAAGGCAATTCATGCGCTATCCCAAGATCAGGCAAAAGTGAGGTTAGAATGAGAAGTGAACTTGTACTCCAAGATATCCAGCACGGCAGTTGCAAGGAAAGAAAGATAAAATATCTATCTTAAAAAGCAACGAAAAACTTGCTTAAATCTGTAACAAAAACGGCCCGAAGGCAGTTACGGCAGAGATGGAGTTCGCCGAAAGCCAGAGCAAGGAAACGCAGCAACATGCGGTACTCACCGAGAGAGAGAGAGAGAGAGAGAGAGAGAGAGAGAGAGAGAGAGAGAGAGAGAGAGAGAGAGAGAGAGAGAGAGAGTTTTCTTTACTTTTCTGTTCAAAGAGATTTCAGTTCAGTTTTATGTTATGAGCGTCTTCTAAATTTAGACTTTTCCGTCATATGTATACCGTTTTTTAAAAAAATATTTTAACTTATACACCTAATATATTATTTAGTATATATTCCTAGACCAATATTTATAGTCTGATTTTATACTTAAAATCATCTTCAAATTATTTTAACATATCGCAATATTTCAACATAACATCTCAAGATAGTCACATATAATAAGATGATTTTAAATATAAAATATAAGATCATGAATTACATATATCGGCCAATGTACTTCAGATTTAACCATGTATTGCGAACTGAAAATTAAACAATATAACAACTTGAATTCTCAACGTTGTGAATGATCCTACTCCTGCAACATTACGATGTTTAATTATTACGATTTTATTATTTATTTATTTTTCTTAGAAATCATTAATATACGTAATACATATAAATAGATAAGATTTTTTTTTTCCTTTTTATATGTGTATTTGATTCTGAAAATTATCATTTATTAAAAGTTTCCTTTTTTGACAAAAATAGAATTTCGGCACAGAAATCTGTGATTTCGGTGTGTTTAAAATGCTTACGAAGGTAAATGTTTTCAGAGTGGATAGTATTTCGTGTCACGTGATTGCTTCAGTTAGTTAGACAAGGATAGCACGGTACCCGTTCAACTATCTCACTCACACAGCTCGGATCGCTCGAAAACAGTGGAGTGCTCCTTCCAGTATGGTTATAGTTCAATGGTAGTTAAACATTATGTAGTTAAAAATGTTATTTCTTTAGATTTACATTTGCCTCATTGCCAGTAGTATTTGGCTATAATTAAATTGATTTCATATCAATTTTTAAACTATTAAATTTTTATTTAATGATGCAATGCATACAGATTTAAGAATTTTTTATGTACTTGGCGTATACTTTTTCTTTTTTAGAAGATTTTTTAATGCTTCTATTTTTATCATTTTTTTTAAATTTCTTTTCGCGTTATATCAAATTAACTTCTAACTGTTGTACAATATGTATATAATTAGGGGAGACCGGGGCAAGGTCGACAGTTTTTTTCGGTGCCAATTTTTAAAAACAAAATAAATAATTTTAGTTAAATGTGGTATACCGTTGTAAAGAGTAAACCCTTAGCTACAAAATTTATATAGGAAATTTTGGTCTACGTTGCTTTGTTTAACCGATATAGAGTAAAAACGACAAAGATGGAAAAATTAAAATGTCAAAAATGCCGGGGCGGAGTCTATTTGACGTCGGATCGACGTGACTATTCTGGCTGGGAAAGACATTTTACAAGAATTTACATGAAACGCTGCCCTAACACGACGAGATATCCCGCGTGTTAATACAAGAGGTTACATACACGTGTTCTATTTCTCTGGAATACGAGTGCCGTTGATTGTGTTTTATATAAATCCGTTCGCGTTTATAAACACCAGCTTGGTCTAATCGACTCCTGAACAGAAGTGCGGCCAAGGAAATAGAATTATTATGTCCATCCCATAGGTATACATACACTAAAAATGAAAAGTAAGCATAATTTTTATTTTTTATTTTATTTTATTTTAATTTACACCTCAAAATACACCTCAAATTACTACTTACAAAAGACTACTTACTTTTTTTGTACTACTTATTTTCTTATTGACTACTACTTATTTTCAGTGAAATTATAAAAATTAGAAAATTTTGTCAGCATTTCTAACTCGCAAAAATCTTCCAATTCCATTTTCATTAATAATATATTATTAATGAAAATGGAATTGGAAGATTTTTCCACCTCGACCTCTTTGCCCCTTTCTTCCCCCCCAACCCCTATTTCGAAATTGTGGAGGCGGCGGTGGAAATTGTGGCGGCGGCGGTGGATAATATTGTTGTGGCGGCGGCGGACATTGTGGTTGCAGCGGCGGTGGTAGCGGAGGCACTTGCACCTGTTGCTGTTGCTGTTGCCGCCGCTCACGACGACGTTGGCGATAACGTCCACGACGATCCGTTTGATGAGCCTACAAAAATAAATTATTTTTAAATAGTAAAATTAAGTCTCGAGAGAGAGAGACAGAGATGTCTCTCTTTCTCTCTCTAAATATATTTATTTTATAAAAATACTCACAGCTGGAGGTGCTTGCACAAAAATTATGCACCTCTGGGGCACCGGCATACCAGGCACAAAATTTCCTGGCATGTGGCCAGGAATGAACGGCATCGGTATTGCTGCAAAAAAATGTTTTATATATATAATGCATACAATCTTTGCACGTGTATTTATATACGTACATGTATATACATCGATAAATACACAAAGGTCAAATAGAGGTTATTACAGGTTATAAAAACAATCATTGCTTACAAGATTAATGTTACGCCATAAATTAATAAATGAATGCTTTATATAAATATAAAATGTGTACGTATTTATATATACATATACATATATAAATACATATATAAATGAAGAGAATAATTACTTACCACGTTAAAAATAAATATATAATAATAGATAAAAAGTAAATTATATTAATGAACTTGCATGTAAAAGAACAAGAAATATTTTATAAAGTATACTTCCCATAATATGGTTGAGGTCACTTTGCGACGCAATCTTAACTCAGTTTAAATTGCGATCCACTCGATTTATTAATTCATGTTGTTTATTACTAATTAACATTAGAATATCATATAACATTGTTTTACTTGCAGATTTAATAAATAATTTCTTTTATTATTTATATTATCTGGTACACCTTCTTTGTAATTAGACTGATTGCTAATATATCTTTTAATATGCATAAAAATATATTTTTAAATTCTTAGTGCTTCTGCATGATAGTGCAATAATTTCAGATTTTTTGCCATCACCTATTACTTAAGACTATCATTCTATTACTGAAAAGGAAGCTGTAGATTTCAAACAAGTAATGGAGAATTGTGAATAATATGAGGTTTCCAACGCTGAGCTTTTTATGTAAACTCTTTCAAGCAGAGGGTAACGCAGCTGATGAACAGTATAGATAACAAACTGAATATAAAAATCTTAATTATTAATATCATTATGTTGTAAATGTTGTAATAATTAAGATTTTTATATTCAGTTTGTTATCTATACTGTTCATCAGCTGCGTTACCCTCTGCTCTGATGCTAAGACTGAATGTATATTTTCCTATATAAAGATAGAATAATAAGGCCGTAGCCGGATAAGAAGGGTCAATGTGCCTCCACACGGATTATGCTCATTTTTTTGCTTTGATTGCTATTAGTGTCTCTTACAATTTAGTCAAATATTAGCCTTTAACATTGAACTGTTTTGCTGTAAAAAATAAAAATAAAAATTTCGAAAATAATTCATATCTTTTGATCGGCTTAACCAATTTTGTTGAAATTTTAATATGTTGTAGATATCATTGAAACACATTTGTGGAAAATTCGGGAAAGGTTTATGATGACAGCAACATAGATAAAAAAAATAAATTAATGTTCTTGATTTTTGTCAGTCCCGATATCTTTCTTGTACATTTACGAAAAAAATTTTCTAGAATCTTGGAGTAGTTTCCTATCGGACATAATTTTTTGGAAGCAATAAAATGGGTAGGTAGTACTTTTAAAAAATACAGTATTTTTTTCATTTTTTAAAAAATATGATATATGTTTTTGGTACGATTACCATATATTTTATGTAGAACTTTGGAATAGTATTCTACAAAAAGTAATTTTTGCGAACCAATAAAATGTGTGAAAAGTACTTAAAAATAACAAAATCTTTCTTTTCAAAATTATCACAGCTTTTTGGTATTATCGCCATATTTTTGTTTAGAATCTTGGAATGGAATCCTACGACAAGTAATTTTCCGGAATCGATTAAATAAATAAGTGCAGGTACTAAAAACATATAATAAAATAAAGTAAATTGAAATAATTATAAAAGAATAAACTATAATCGTATTAAATCAAATGTTTGTAATGAAGTACACATACACATACACGTATACATACACTCAAAATAATGGAGTACACATACACATTCGTTCACATAATCACTCTCATACTATTATTTACAGTTATATTCATATGGATGAACTAATCTTCATCACTATCTTCATTGATAATAGGAGTGATGCCGTCTGTTTTAAATATATTTAAATATTAAATATATAATATATTAAATAAAATAAATAAAATAAAATAAAAAAATATTAAATATATAAATACTAAATATATTTAAATATATTTAAAACAGCCGGCATCACGCCTATTATCAATAAAGATAGTGATGAAGATTAGTCCATCCATATGAATATAACTGTAAATAGTGTAAATAATAGTATGAGAGTGATTATGTGAACGAATGTGTATGTATACTTCATTATTTTGAGTGTATGTGTACGTGTATGTGTATGTGTACTTCATTAATAAACATTTGATTTAATACGATTAAAGTTTATCCTTTTATAATTATTTCATTTTACTTTATTTTATTATTTTTTTAGTACCTGCACCTATTTATTTAATTGATTCCGGAAAATTACTTGTAGGATTCCATTCCAAGATTCTAAACAAAAATATGGTAATGGTACCAAAAAACTTATAATTTTAAAAAAAAGTATTTTGTTTTTGAAAGTACCTTCTATCCATTTTATTGGTTCGAAAAAAGTACTTGTAGAATACAGTCTCAAAAGTATAATTACATTACAAAACATTACATAACAAAATAAATATGGCAATGGTACAAGAAGCATCTTCCAAAAAATTATGTCCGATAGGAAACTACTCCAAGATTCTAGAAAATTTTTTTCGTAAATGTACAAGAAAGATATCGGGACTGAAAAAAATCAAGAACATTAATTAATTTTTTTTATCAATGTTTTTGTTATCAGAAATCTTTCCAGAATTTTCCACAAATGTGTCTCAATGATATCTACAACATATTAAAATTTCATCATAATCGGTTAAGCCGATCAAAAGATATGATTTATTTTCGAAATTTTTCTTTTTTCTTTTTACAGCAAAACAGTTCAATGTTAAAGGCTAATATTTGACTAAATTGTAAGAAACACTGATAGCAATCAAAGCAAATAAATTTATTGTATTCACGCACATGTGTGCATAAGAATCAGGGTGAATCTTAATGAATGCACCAACTTTTTACCATAGGAGATGGGTTACCGACTGCAACTGTAATGAACCGAAAGATCCATAGATGACACCTGGTTGGATCGACCGCTCCGATCGACATACAGGGAAGACAAAAATTGTGCATCAAGTAACGTGTATCGTATTCTATACATACATACTTTTCTAGTATATTCAACTCTCTTCCCATACAGCACAAAAACCTCTTAAAATATACATATTTAAAATATTTTTTAGGAAGTTCAAAATAATTTAAACTAATTCACAAAAATATTTTTTTAATGTTTCTATGCCCGTCAAATCATGTCAAAAGAATATTTTCAAAAATTTTTTAAAAGATTGCATACAAATATGTTTAATAATATTTGTAAAATCTTTTAGAAATATTGCTTTAAAAAATAAAATGTTTAAATTTCTAAAAGATTTTACAAATATTGTTAAATATATTTTTATGCAATCTTTTAAAAACATTGTTGAAAATATTTTTTTGACAATCTGGCGAACATAGAAACATTCTAAAAATAAATTGTTGTAAACTATTTTAAAAAATATTTTGTGCTGTATGGACTACGCGTTTTTTTTACACAATTGCTTTCTAATAACGAGATTTCTTATTATTGCGCAACGTATGTACTGCATAAAAGAGATATCATTTATTTCTGTGTATCTCTTTTATACGATTTTGAAAAAATAATGATTCTTTAATAAAGTTACTTGGTAGCGATTTCTTTTCACGCTTACGCGGACCATTTCAGCGCGTAAAAAAAAAGTTAGATCTAAAGCGGCAAAAATATAAAAATGTTCCACCATTCTTATTAAAAAATGCGTAATTCTACTGCAAGAAATATTCTGCTGTATAGTACTTTATGGATATAAAAGAATAACTTAAATAACTAAATGTAATAACAGTGGAAAAAATGGATGGGGGACACTTCGAGCATCTAAAGTAAAAACATGATAAATTGGCGATATGTTGCGCACGGCCGCACGTTGATGCAATTTTTAATCTGCGTGCGCTCTTACGCAATATGACTTCAATGTATCTGTTTGAGCCATTACTGAAAAAGGTCTTCAACTATGGTATAATATGGCTCCAGGCGAAGGTCCACTTTACAAAACCTAACGCGCCATTGGTGGTACCTCACAGGTGGTGCAAAAATCCACTGTTATTACATTTAGTTATTTAAGTTATTCTTTTATATCCATAAAGTACTATACAGCAGAATATTTCTTTCAGTAGAATTACGCATTTTTTAATAAGAATGGTGGAACATTTTTATATTTTTGCCGCTTTAGATCTAACTTTCTTTTTACGCGCTGAAGTGTTCCGCGTAAGCGTGAAAAGAAATCGCTACCAAGTAACTTTATTAGAGAATCATTATTTTTTCAAAATCGTATAAAAGAAATACACAGAAATAAATGATATCTCTTTTATGCAGTACATACGTTGCGCAATAATAAGAAATCTCGTTATTAGAAAGCAATTGTGTAAAAAGAACGCGTAGTCCATACAGCACAAAATATTTTTTAAAATAGTTTACAATTTATTTTTAGAATGTTTCTATGTTCGCCAGATTGTCAAAAAAATATTTTCAACAATGTTTTTAAAAGATTGCATAAAAATATATTTAACAATATTTGTAAAATCTTTTAGAAATTTAAACATTTTATTTTTTAAAGCAATATTTCTAAAAGATTTTACAAATATTATTGAACATATTTGTATGCAATCTTTTAAAAAATTTTTGAAAATATTCTTTTGACATGATTTGACGGGCATAGAAACATTGAAAAAATATTTTTGTGAATTAGTTTAAATTATTTTAAACTTCCTAAAAAATATTTTAAATATGTATATTTTAAGAGGTTTTTGTGCTGTATGGGAAGAGAGTTGGATATACTAGAAAAGTATGTATGTATAGAATACGATACACGTTACTTGATGCACAATTTTTGACTTCCCTGTATGTCGATCGGAGCGGTCGATCCAACCAGGTGTCATCTATGGATCTTTCGGTTCATTACAGTTGCAGTCGGTAACCCATCTCCCATGGTAAAAAGTTGGTGCATTCATTAAGATTCACATAAAAAGCGGGTGCTTGTTAGCCTTGGTACGTTACTGCCTTCTGCTACGTACGGCCAGAAAGCATTTTCGGGCCGTATTGCTGAATCCGTGCGTCCGCGTAAGCAATTCAGTGGTGTGTGTACGTGTACGGACATACACCACCAGAGAGAAACCTGAGAGCGGCCATCCCTTTGTTCTTGCGGTGGACGCATTTTTCGACGCGCCGCCTGAAGAAGTGGAACCAAACTACGCTCGTCACGGTCGGTAACGGTACATGGGTGCGTGTCCGTACTATGGTTGGTGTCCAAACTACTGAAAATCGATAAGGTGAATGAGTCAGACGAGGACCGACAACAATTGCTCCGTCCTTGTCTCACGTATCACGTTACGGTAGGCGAGCTAGCAGCGGCGAAGCCGAAATTTCCTTTTACCCGACTCGCTCAGTCTTGCTTCTCTTACGCGCTGCGTTCCGTTCAACTACAAAAATTAATATCTCTGGTTATATTTGTCGTAGAGAAATCTTTAAAAAAGAATTTTAAAGCTAAAGAGACAATCTTTTTGAAAAAAATAGTTTAAGTTACAAGAACATGCAAATTCCAATTGTTATAAGCAATTGAAATGTTTAATTAATTTTTTTACTAAAAAGTGCATTCTTAAAAATTTTTTAAATAATGCTATCTTATTCTCTACTTCATTCTGAAAGTACACATATTTTTTATTTTACGAAGAAACGATGGATTCTATCTTTTTATACAATTTTAATGACTGAGATGCCGCGCCGTGCTTGCGTCTCTGGCTCGACCAAACGTGGCACGGCACATCGATTTCTTCGGAAATCTCTTGTATGTACATACAGCTTATTTTAATAATATAATATATAATGTTGAATATAATCAAAATTATACAAATCACATTTTTGTTATGAATATTACATTTTAACAATCGTGTAGTATTCTGGTAAAGTAAATTGTTTTGTTTTACTGTACAGCGCTGTATAATTTAATCGTTAATTTTCTTTTCTGTTTTGAATTGCCCGGAATTTTCTGTAATAAATGTTATGCTCCAATTTTTCTTATCGGGAAATTTATAAAGTTATATAAAGTACAGTGAAAATTTCAATTTTGTTGAACTCCACGCAGAAGATGAAAAAATAATAGTGTGGTTACTTACAGACTTGTAGAGCGCCAAAAGTCTGGGTCTAATAGGAATTGTCCGATAAGAAAATTTAGAGCACAATATCCATTGCAGAAAATCCCAGCAGTTTAAAACAAAAAAGAAAATTAACGGTCAAATTATACACTGCAGTAACAAAATTTACTTTATCATCAGAAACAATGCACAATTTTTAAAATGTAATATTTATAACAAAAATGTAATTTGTATAATTTTAATTATATTCAATTATAAATTATGTTATTACATTATATTGTATATTATGTCATTCATATTGTACATTCTTCCTACAAGAGATTTCCGAAGAAATCGATGTGCCCTCTGCTATTTGATCGAGCCAGAGCCACAAGCACAGTGCGGCACAACGCGGTGCAGCCTCAGTCATTAAAATTATATAAAAAATAGAATCTATCGTTTCTTTATAAAATAAAAAAATATGTATATGCTATCAGAATAAAATAAAGAATAAAATAGCATTATTTTTAAAAATTTTTAAATGTATTTTTTAATAAAAAATTAATTAAACATTTTAATTGCTTATAACAATTGGAATTTGTAATTTATTGTAACTTAAAACTATTTTTTTTCAAAAAGATAGTCTTCTTAGCTTTAAATCCTTAGCTTAATTTTTTAAAGGTCTCTCTACGACAAATATAACCAGTGATATTAATTTTTGAAGTTGACTTCTTCATTTTTCACGAACATTGTATTGCTTATAATTTGCAAAAAAAATATTTTGGACGAATAAAAATGATGTATCTGCTTATTTTATGTATATGTCATGTAAATGAAGTTTTGCAATCAATTTAAAAAATACGAGGTCATTTCTCGTTCGATTTGACGTGGAATATTGCCCATATATATATATGCAGTATAATAAATTAATATAATATATATAAAAAATGTATTTTTTCAAGAATATAGTAAGATAAGTGGGGATATCTATAGCGGTCCCCAAACAAAACTAATTTGGATTAGGGACAAGGTGAAGGTTTAATAATTGATGACATTATCTGTGGAGATGTTATATCTTTCTAGCTCTTACTTGCCTCATTGCTGGAATATCATTAAAAAACGTGTTTTTCACATTTCATTTTTTTCTCTCCCCCTATTATAGATATCAAGTATCATAAATTATTTTAAGACATTATGAAACACGTTTTTCTTTAGAATTTTCCACGCCAAAACTCGACTTGGGAAGATAGTCTTTTATGTAACATATATACATTTTCTAAATTTTTTCCAAGAGTGCTTCTCTTAAGGAGTGTGCAAAAAAATTTCTTGAATATTTTAAACGATTCTGCAAGTCAAGTTTTGGCGTGGAAAATTCTAAAGAAAAACATGTTTCATAATGTCTTAAAATGATTTATGATACTTGATATCTATAATAGGGGCAGAGAAAAAAATGAAATGTGAAAAACACGTTTCTTAATGATATTCCAGCAATGAGGCAAGTAAGAGCTAGAAAGATATGACATCTCCACAGATAATGTCATCAATTATTAAACCTTCACCTTGTCCCTAATCCAAATTAGTTTTGTTTGGGGACCGCTATAGATATCCCCACTTATCTTACTATATTCTTGAAAAAATACATTTTTTATATATATTATATTAATTTATTATACTGCATATATATATATGGGCAATATTCCACGTCAAATCGAACGAGAAATGACCTCGTATTTTTTAAATTGATTGCAAAACTTCATTTACATGACATATACATAAAATAAGCAGATACATCATTTTTATTCGTCCAAAATATTTTTTTTGCAAATTATAAGCAATACAATGTTCGTGAAAAATGAAGAAGTCAACTTCAAAAATTAATATCACTGGTTATATTTGTCGTAGAGAGACCTTTAAAAAATTAAGCTAAGGATTTAAAGCTAAGAAGACTATCTTTTTGAAAAAAAATAGTTTTAAGTTACAATAAATTACAAATTCCAATTGTTATAAGCAATTAAAATGTTTAATTAATTTTTTATTAAAAAATACATTTAAAAATTTTTAAAAATAATGCTATTTTATTCTTTATTTTATTCTGATAGCATATACATATTTTTTTATTTTATAAAGAAACGATAGATTCTATTTTTTATATAATTTTAATGACTGAGGCTGCACCGCGTTGTGCCGCACTGTGCTTGTGGCTCTGGCTCGATCAAATAGCAGAGGGCACATCGATTTCTTCGGAAATCTCTTGTAGGAAAAATGTACAATATGAATGACATAATATACAATATAATGTAATAACATAATTTATAATTGAATATAATTAAAATTATATAAATTACATTTTTGTTATGAATATTACATTTTAAAAATTGTGCATTGTTTCTGATGATAAAGTAAATTTTGTTACTGCAGTGTATAATTTGACCGTTAATTTTCTTTTTTGTTTTAAACTGCTGGGATTTTCTGCAATGGATATTGTGCTCTAAATTTTTTTATCGGACAATTCCTATTAGACCCAGACTTTTGGCGCTCTACAAGTCTGTAAGTAACCACGCTATTATTTTTTTATCTTCTGCGTGGAGTTCAACAAAATTGAAATTTACACTGTACTTTATATAACTTTATAAATTTCCCGATAAGAAAAATTGGAGCATAACATTTATTACAGAAAATTCCGGCAATTCAAAACAGAAAAGAAAATTAACGATTAAATTATACAGCGCTGTACAGTAAAACAAAACAATTTACTTTACCAGAATACTACACGATTGTTAAAATGTAATATTCATAACAAAAATGTGATTTGTATAATTTTGATTATATTCAACATTATATATTATATTATTAAAATAAGCTGTATGTACATACAAGTACGGAAGCGCCTATACGCCATAACGTTGGCACCTCGTGTTATAGGAACATGCGCATTAGTTTTTGTCCTAAGGAACGGCACTGTGTATTCCAGGAGGAACGGAACCCTGGGTGCCGTTCCTTTTCGAGATTAAGGTAAATATTGTTAAATTACATTTTGAGTAGATCTTTACAATTTTGGATGGATAAATTTGTTAATTTAACGAAGATCTTGAAATATAAAAATTGTAGGGTAATTAATTGAATTAAATACAAAGTTTTTTAAAGTTAAGGTTAACTTTTTAGGTTAAAACGAAATTGTACACAATATATCCCAGGTAGAATAGAAAGTCATAAAATGTCAAAGTGACCTCAAATGATGTCCAAAGAATGATTAAATTATGATAAAAGGTGAATTTTGTAGTCATATTCTCATCATTTTGACGTCACTTTGACATTATCATGACTTTCTGTTCTACTTAGGATAATCCTTTCTTTTTTGTATTCTAATGTATTAGAAATAGTTGTACATAAAATTATTCTGACTTATTGCTATTTTAAAATAATGAAATGTATACTGAAAATTACTGTAATTTAAATATCAACTTAATCATAACGTGCTTATTATTATTTCTATAGATGGATTCTGTACAATCAAGGAAAATTAAAATTAGATACGGCGAGAAATGTATGAATATATATGTGACAAATAATACTTTGAAGAAAAGTGTCTTAAAAGATTATTTTCCTGACGGTGGGACTTTGACATATCAAATTGATGGGGAGACATATCTATTAGACACGGATGCTCAATCCATCTACGTAAATGCAAATGTGGACATTTATGATTTCAACGTTCCAAAAGGTTTGTATAACATTATCTTACATCATATACTTTATACTATACTCATATAATTATTGTAAAGAAATGTTATTTTGAATAATATATAGCTATATAACTTGGCTACAGTTTTCAAAAAATAATCAACATTTTTCTAGATGTACCTGTTTCACAGCTCATTGGAAAAAACGTAAATGTTTTCACGATATTCTTGAAACGTTATATTCAGAAAAAAAATCAGATTGTGATAAAGAGAAGGTATTTAAATTTTATCATGTGTATTCTATCTTTTGTTGAGATAACTGAAATTATTACATTTATTATCATTATTGTTATTGTTATTATTTGTAAATATTAAAAAATAGAACACATAAAATTTACCTTCTTTTTAACACAATCTGATTTTTTTTCTGAATATAACGTTTCAAGAATATCGTGAAAACGTTTACGTTTTTTTCCAATGAGCTGTGAAACAGGTACATCTAGAAAAATGTTGATTATTTTTTGAAAACTGTAGCCAAGTTATATAGCTATATATTATTCAAAATAACATTTCTTTACAATAATTATATGAGTATAGTATAAAGTATATGATGTAAGATAATGTTATACAAACCTTTTGGAACGTTGAAATCATAAATGTCCACATTTGCATTTACGTAGATGGATTGAGCATCCGTGTCTAATAGATATGTCTCCCCATCAATTTGATATGTCAAAGTCCCACCGTCAGGAAAATAATCTTTTAAGACACTTTTCTTCAAAGTATTATTTGTCACATATATATTCATACATTTCTCGCCGTATCTAATTTTAATTTTCCTTGATTGTACAGAATCCATCTATAGAAATAATAATAAGCACGTTATGATTAAGTTGATATTTAAATTACAGTAATTTTCAGTATACATTTCATTATTTTAAAATAGCAATAAGTCAGAATAATTTTATGTACAACTATTTCTAATACATTAGAATACAAAAAGAAAGGATTATCCTAAGTAGAACAGAAAGTCATGATAATGTCAAAGTGATGTCAAAATGATGAGAATATGACTACAAAATTCACCTTTTATCATAATTTAATCATTCTTTGGACATCATTTGAGGTCACTTTGACATTTTATGACTTTCTATTCTACCTGGGATATATTGTGTACAATTTCGTTTTAACCTAAAAAGTTAACCTTAACTTTAAAAAACTTTGTATTTAATTCAATTAATTACCCTACAATTTTTATATTTCAAGATCTTCGTTAAATTAACAAATTTATCCATCCAAAAATGTAAAGATCTACTCAAAATGTAATTTAACAATATTTACCTTAATCTCGAAAAGGAACGGCACCCAGGGTTCCGTTCCTCCTGGAATACACAGTGCCGTTCCTTAGGACAAAAACTAATGCGCATGTTCCTATAACACGAAGTGCCAACGTTATGGCGTATAGGCGCTTCCGTATACAAGAGATTTCCGAAGAAATCGATGTGCCGTGCCACGTTTGGTCGAGCCAGAGACGCAAGCACGGCGCGGCATCTCAGTCATTAAAATTGTATAAAAAGATAGAATCCATCGTTTCTTCATAAAATAAAAAATATGTGTACTTTCAGAATGAAGTAGAGAATAAGATAGCATTATTTAAAAAATTTTTAAGAATGCACTTTTTAGTAAAAAAATTAATTAAACATTTTAATTGCTTATAACAATTGGAATTTGCATGTTCTTGTAACTTAAACTATTTTTTTCAAAAAGATTGTCTCTTTAGCTTTAAAATGCTTTTTTAAAGATTTCTCTACGACAAATATAACCAGAGATATTAATTTTTGAAGTTGAACGGAACGCAGCGCGTAAGAGAAGCAAGACTGAGCGAGTCGGGTAAAAGGAAATTTCGGCTTCGCCGCTGCTAGCTCGCCTACTGTAACGTGATACGTGAGACAAGGACGGAGCGATTGTTGTCGGTCCTTGTCTGACTCATTCACCTTATCGATTTTCAGTAGTTTGGACACCAACCATAGTACGGACACGCACCCATGTACCGTTACCGACCGTGACGAACGTAGTTTGGTTCCACTTCTTCAGGCGGCGCGTCGAAAAATGCGTCCACCGCAAGAACAAAGGGATGGCCGCTCTCAGGTTTCTCTCTGACACCACTACATGGAACCTGTAATTAGTTTTTCAACGTTGGTGACACTGAAACCGGAGTTTCGCGTTGCCACCACGCGAGGTCTCCAATATCAATTCGGAGTTTGCCTGGGTCTCCTGCCGACCCTTTTAAGGTGCCTTTTCATATGCAGCATGCTGCAGCAGCAAATCAGTCACGTGACCAAAATTTAATAACAATAATTATATTTTTCTATCTTACTTAATACCATTTTTTGTTTATGACAGAGCTATGTGTCCCGACAGGAATATTTTTTCATTAGAAATAATTATGACTATTTTATCGTGACCGAAATCAATAGGTTGTAACGATGCACCCCCGAATATGCATCGTCCCGGCCGACCACCAGCCGCTCGGCCTAATTAGAACCAGTACGAATCTTGATTATCGCGATTCGTACAATTTTTTATCAGTCGTAGATTGGCAAAAAAGTGCATAGTTTTATGAATTAATTGAAACGAACTAAGTTTTTTTTAATGCTCATAAGTAGATGTCTATATAATTTACATATAACTCAGAGCTAGTGGTCTTCTGAATTATTTTATTTTAAATTAACCATAAGTAGCAGCACAAAAGATTGAACTCGGATTGAACGTTTTTTATCAGTTTCTCGCGATGACGGAAAGAACTGTTTTGTTGAAGTATCTAGAAATTTAGCTAGATAAGATCTGAAAATAATTTTGTTGGATCATTAGAATAATTACGTAGAACGCTCTCAAGTGTGATGATAATGCTGCAAAAAGTTTTGACAACCAGCTTGAACGTCCTACATAATTATTTTAATGATTCAACAAAATTATTTTCAAATCTGTATCCAGCTAAATTTGTAGATACTTCAAACCCACTTCAAACCATTCTTTCCGTGTATGAATTACCGCATATGAATAACATTGAAAATATATAAACGTATATAAATTATTATATTAAATTTTATCTTTATACTTCTCTTACAGTATCTAGTTTTATATTATATTTTAACCAGCGGTAATTATGCATAAAAGGGGCATCCTCTCCGATTTGTTTGTTATTTTAGTATGTTGTTGGGGATGTCTTCGCGATTCATTTCATATATATATATAAGGGTCGGACTCAAATAGCTTCGGAGATACAAGCTGAGAAAGGAGGTATTTATGCATAAAAGCGACTCCCTCTCCGATCTGGTTTATTTTTTAATATGTTGTTGTGGATGTTTTCCCAAGTCATTTCATATATATATACAAGGGCCGGACTTAAATAGTTTCGGAAATACAGGCTGAGAAAGGATAAAAATAATAAATACAAAAATAAACGTTTAATGATGATTTATTGAATACTATCATTAGGAATCTGAAGGATTTCAACCAAGTGTGTTCTTTGTATGTGCTTCAACTTACAAAGCACATACTTGTAAAGCGCGTCACTAACCTATAGGTTAGTGGCGCGCTTTATAAGTATGTGCTTTGTATGTGCTTCAACTTAGAAAGCACATATTTGTTAAAGCAGAGAACAGGTGGTATATGAAAAGTACATATTTATATGTACGATGAATAGTTGGTATATAAATACCCATCCCTGCATGCGGAGAAGTGCGGCAGTCCCTGTGTAGTACAGCCTGTTTGTTTATGTTTTCAAAGTGGCTCTATTGGTTTGTTTTCGCTCGGATTACCGCATTCTTTGATGCAATGGCTGAAATCTTTCAGATTCCTAATGATAGTGTTGAATAAATCATCATTAAACGTCTATTTTTGTATTTATTATTTTTATCCTTTTTCTCAACCTGTATCTCCGAAGCTATTTAAGTCCAACCCTTATACAGGGTGTTCCAGACCTCACGTATAACCCGTTAATGACAGATTCCTGAGATTATTTGGAGGCAAAAATCCTAATGCCAAAACGTTGAGGCTGCTACAGTATTTGAACCGGAAAGGTTTAAAGTTGACCAATCAGCTTGTCTAAATTTCGCGCGCTCAGGGATGTCGCATATCGAAACGGCTCTTCCACACTTCACTCAACTCGATAGAAATATTTGAAATTATTATTTTTTTATTTTTTCGTGCACTATTCTCAAGACTGACTTCCTAAATTGTTGTACGAAAACAGGATACATGTCGAATTGCAAAGTATTCATGTAAAGCGTGCCGCAAACAAATGACATTTAATTCTCATAATCGGTATAAAGTATAATGTGCTGCATAAAATGTCGATTAGGAAAAAAGATATTATTGAGAAAAAAAATACTATAAATACTAACATGTTTGGAAATAATTTAAAAAATTGTTTTATTAATTTTTTTGAAGAAGTACGTGCGAGAAACATTAATTTGTCTGTTGGACTCTAGAAAGTCTGTTTCTCGCACGCGATATAGCAATCGCAAAACTACATTATAATTTATTTGTCTACATTCTGGAAAACGTACTTCTTCAAAAAAATTAATAAAACAATTTTTTAAATTATTTCCAAACATGTTAGTATTTATAGTATTTTTTTTCTCAATAATATCTTTTTTCCTAATCGACATTTTATGCAGCACATCATACTTTGTACCGATTATGAGAATTAAATGTCATTTGTCCGCGGCACGCTTTACATGAATACTTTGCAATTCGACATGTATCCTGTTTTTGTACAACAATTTAGAAAGTCAGTCTTGAGAATAGTGCACAAAAAAATAAAAGAAATAATAATTTCAAATATTTCTATCGAGTTGAGTGAAGTGTGGAAGAGCCGTTTCAATATGCGACATCCCTGAGCGCGCGAAATTTAGACAAGCTGATTGGTCAACTTTAAACCTTTCCCGTTCAAATACTGTAGCAGCCTCGACATTTTGGCATTAGGATTTTTGCCTCCAAATAATCTCAGGAATCTGTCATTAACGGGTTATACGTGAGGTCTGGAACACCCTGTATATACATATATATGAAATGACTCGGGAAGACATCCCCAACAACATATTAAAAAATCAAGCAAATCGGAGAGGATGCCCCTTTTATGCATAATTACCGCCGAGCCGCCCAACAGAACACCCGCCGGGCGAAGAAAGGGCAGCATGCCCACATCTTCTTAATTCCAAAATATCGGCGCACTCGCCGCCGGGACCGTCTCGGAGCGACCGAACGGTACCCGATAACGCTCGAGCATTGTCCTTTTTCGACGTGCACCGTGCAGAGCGTGCTCTGCCCCGCCAGGTGTTCCGGTTGCCGTCGAACCTGACGTGTACCGCAATAGAGCGTCCTCTGCCCCGCCGGGTGTCCCCGGTTACACGTCATCCATTGTTTCCTGTCATCAAACCCGGAGACTCATTTGACAGCTCGCGTGCCGTACGCGCCTCGCGCTATTTCAACGCGCTTCGCATTTTCCGCGAAATTACTAAACTCGGCTCCGCCCTCGTATGTACCTATTGTACCTGCCGGCAGAGATGCCAATAGTGAAGTTTTTCTCGCTGCCTGCGCGCATGGTGGGGGCACGCACACAGCACGGAGCCGTGTACGTGTGCGCTGGGCGCCCGGCGGTTGCTCGGCGCGGCTCGGCCAGCTTCGGGCGAGTAGAAGAGCGCAGACATACACTCGGATGTCTCGTTCTTCTCCGAGTTGTAGCATGGCCATAGCCGATTCGTCGAAAGTCATATGCGTTATTGCGTTATCGCGTCGGCTGACTTGGCTCGTCTATTATATCTCGCGTACTTTTTCACTGATGTTGATTTATCAATAAAATATATATGATGACATTGCAGATGACAATAAAATATGAAAAATATCCCTTCCTACACTAGGCGCAAAACACTATCGTGTATCTCTTAATTATTTTACAAGTAAAAGTAATGAAAGTAATAGCAAAAAGTGTTAGTAAAATTTACTAATTACATAAATGATCTGTAATGAAATAATATCTTTATTCTGAAAATAAACGATATAAATTAAGTAAAGAAATAGAAAACAGAAAAAGCGTACATAATAGAAATCCACTCTTGGATTTATATGTATGGTTATTTCTAAACAAATCTTGTTATTAATTTAGAAAGATGACTTCTGTTTGCAATTTTTACATTTTTTTAAAAAATAAAAATATATTATTGTACATTATTAACACACTGCTCAATTTATATATTTTTTTAAACATATACGTATTATTATTTGTTCACTGTCAACATGCTTTGCGTTTTCTCTTTAACATATATGGGTACGGCGATATGACAAGCTCAGCGCAGAGGGCAGCACCGAGATTGGAGACGTTTACATTAACAGGAGTCACGGTGAATTACGGATTCGAGTATTTATTTTGACTATTTACCCCAAAAATCGCCTGTAGCTCTTTGAAAACGATGCTGCTGATCACGAATATCGCAGTTAAAGTGCGATTTTCTTATTATTTTGGCCGTAAATACGAGATTTAGTGATATTCGTAAATTTGGTTTTACGTCTCGAAAAATTGATATTTTTTCATGAACTTTGTCTTGTTGTATTCCTTCAGTTGTTAGAATTAGAGCTACAGAACCGGATTTTGCAGATTGGCTCTTAAAAATTTATAATAAATACAATTAAGAATTCGGAGGTAGCTACACCTGAACCGCGGCGAGCTGTACTTTGATGAATTTGAGTGGAGAAATTTGGAGAATAGCCCAGTGATTGTGTGAATTGATACAAAAATTAACATTCCGAAATATTCCGTTTATGTATACAGCTCTTCTCGTAATAACGGTATGCTCGGAGTGTCCCAAATTCCGCTAGCGCCCCTAGCGGCTAAGAGTGGCTCGCGCCGTCCCCATATGTATTATTATTTGTCACTGTCAACATGCTTTATGTTACCGTCTTATCTGTCGGTACATGCGGCGCGCTTCCTCCATCTATGGTGCGGAGCCATCTATGAGTCGATGCGCATTTGTTTATACATTGGAATTTGCAAAGAAACGTTTTGTTGTCTTTCTGATCGCCTGCACGTTCTGTAGCTCTTCTTCAGTCTCGCTTATTTTCACGGTATAAAACCCAATTTTCTAATATTTTCAATTTCTGTTTCTATTCTTTCATGTAAGAAAATGCTGGCTATGGGCGTGCGGAGATGCCCGGAAGGGGAAAGTCAGCAGAGAAGCGCGCCAGCGGGACGGCGGCGTAACGGAAGGACGACGGGTGGGGAGACCCTGAGGAGGAAGGGCGCGTCAGCGTGTAGAGACGTGTTCAAGCGAGCGTTTGTTTTATGGCGTTTTCGATTTACGACTCAAACCGACTCGGGTCGCATCATGTATACAGGACTCTAGCATCATTGACGTGGAATACATATATATCTGTGTATGTATTTTACGTCCATTGATGCGACCCGAGTCGGGTCGAGTAGCAAATCGAAAACGCTATTAGACGCATAGCGTTTTGTTAGCGAGAAATACTACGTATTAGAGACGAACGAATATTACAAATAAAGGTTTTACTACGATATATACATTATATTTCTAACATATCAGAAGCGGGATTACAAGGACAAGTGCGTGTCTTAACTCGGTCTATTACGATAATTCACGCGGTTAATATGGGACGCCATAAGTTACGTCGTGAATCGGATCGACACGACGCAAAACGTAGAAGACACCATTCCCGACATGGCTAGGAACGTAGAAGGCACCATTCTTCTTCGTCTTCAACGGACGGTGATAGAGCATGGAGGAACGAACGATCAGAACGTACGACAGAGAGTTTAGATCGACGGTCGTATTCAAGTCATTCGAGAGGTGCTTGTATTCAAAAGGGGGATGAGTTGATGATCCCCATATTTGACCCCTCGAAGGATGATTTGGTCATCAACAAATGGATAGAACATGTGGATGATTTGGCGACGTTATATAAGTGGGACGACCGAGCGATTATGAGATTAATTCCAGGGCCTAAATTCTGTACACGATACCGACAACTATATCAGTGTCGTTGCGCAGGTTTTTCATATAGTATAAAAGCTGCGCAACGACACCGATAGTTGTCGGTATCGTGTACAGAATTTGGCCCCAGGACGATTGAAGGGTCATGCACGCCAATGGTACGATACACGGCCACGATTAGCTATTACATGGAGAGAGATGAAAGAATCATTACAACAACAATTTCGTAAGTCCGTTCCATTTAGCAAATTATTCAAAGAAGCCGCAAATTACGAAAGTGTCTCTGGTCAGGCACTCGGGGATTATTGTTTTCAAAATTGAATACATTGCTTAAACTAGACATTGCCATACTGGATAAATATCTTATTGACGCGGTTATCGGCGGGATCGCGGACGAAAATGTTGCAAGGACGGACGGTCAACATCGCGACGCTAGCGAACTCTATGCGTACATGACGCCGTTAGATAACTTGCCGCAAAAAGAGGTTAAGAATAAAGTCGCCGCGAATGTCAAAAGTAATAAGAAAGATCAATTTTCGAAAACGCCGTCTGCAAAACAATCACACGTCGGTAAAGATGAGGATACCAAATTGCCGGGTGATAAGGTTTTTGCAAACGATCGAATGAAGTGTTATAATTGCGGGAAGGCCGGCCATGTCGCTAAAAAGTGTCGCATGCCACGCGTAGAGTGTGATAAATGTAGACGGTTGGGGCATCGTGCTGAGGAATGCCCGATAAAGAAGGACGTGAATGCCGTGAAACTTGTAAATGTCTCGCCAAATTTATACAAAAGATCGGTAATTGTTAACGGGCATAAACTTAAAGGATTAATTGATACCGGAAGTAACTGTACGCTATTACGGATGTCAGTGGTTAAGAAATATAATATGGTAGTGTCGGAGGTGTCGGAAACCGTGTTGAGAGGATTTGCTGGACACATCACGACGAGCAATCAGTCGACGCCTTGCGAAATTTGAATTATGGACGCGACAGCGCGAGTAAATGCAATCCTCGTGTCAGATAACCATCTTATCTATGACGTTATTATTGGCCGTGATTTTCTGGAACAAGAGCATATTGTTACCATTAAACATGGAAAGAGACTATCATTCAAACAGTTACCCGCGCTTAACGATAAGAGTGAGAATATCGTTGATATCAATTTTTTGAACGCGGAAAAGAGCGAGATCGACACGATCGAAATTAATACGGGTACCGTTAGTGACGACGCGAGACAACGGTGCGTAGATCTGATACGGGAATTTAGGGACTGCGTTGCATTCTCGATTAAAGATTTAGGAAAAACGGACACTGCTTCGTTGAGTATCCTTAGTACATCTGATGTACCTATAGTTTATCGGCCGTACCGTTTGGCCGATAGCGAAAAACGAACGGTAAAGGAGATCGTTCAGGAATTGTCAGATAACGATATTATTCGGGAGTCAAATTTGCCGTATGCGAGTCCTATCTTATTAGTCAGGAAAAAGAATGGCGAGTATTGTATGTGCGTTGATTATAGGAAGCTAAATGCGATTACAATAAAAGATAAGTACCCTTTGCCCTTAATCGATGAGCAAATTGATAGGCTGAGTGGAAATCGATATTTTACCGGATTAGATTTAGCATCCGGCTATTATCAAGTACCTGTGGCAGAAGACTCGATCGAGAAGACGGCATTCGTGACACCGGAAGGTCACTATGAATTTCTACGCATGCCATTTGGTTTGTCTAATGCGCCTGCAGTTTTTCAGAAACTAATGGATAAGGTGTTGGCCGATCTGAAGAATTCAATAGGTTTCCCATATTTGGACGATATAATCATACCGTCCAAGACAGTAGAGGAGGGCATGACGAGACTACGACAAGTACTGGAGACTTTGTATAAGCATCGCTTGACTCTAAAATTAGAAAAGTGTTCTTTTTTTAGGGAGTCTATTGAATATTTAGGTCGAGAAATAAGTGCGCAAGCAGTCCGGCCCGGACTGCGCAAAGTAGAGGCACTAATACAGATGAGGAGGCCTCAATCGGTAAAGCAAGTCCGGCAATTCTTAGGATTGGCCAGTTACTTTAGGAAGTTTGTCGAGAATTTTGCGATAACCGTGGAACCGCTGACGAGGCTCACAAGGAAAGATGTATCTTGGATATGGGGTGAGGCGCAAGAACAAGCGTTCAGTACCATCAAAGATAAGTTAATGGCTTGACCGGTGTTGACGATATTTGACCCTGCTAGGCACATTGAAGTACACACAGATGCGAGTGCGATCGGCATAGGGGCTATATTATTGCAAAAAGTCGATGGCAGGATGTCGGTGGTAGCGTATTACAGTAGGCAAACAACTGCCGACCAACGTTGTTATCACTCCTATGAACTAGAAACAATGGCGGTTGTGTTGGCACTAAGGTATTTCAGGGTATATCTGTTAGGTATACACTTCAAGATTGTGACCGATTGTAACGCAGTACGTTCAACTTTCGCGAAACGAGATTTGTTGCCTCGGATTGGTCGATGGTGGCTCGAGGTACAGGAATACACCTTCGATATCGAATATCGTGCGGGTTTCTAAAATGACACACGTGGATGCCCTTAGTCGCAATCCTGCTCAGCTTTCATTGGAAATAGCGCAAATAGATATAACAGAAGGTGACTGGGTATTAGCGGCCCAACTGCAGGACGAGCAATTGTCACGGATTCGGTCGATTTTATTAACGGAAAAGTCCACGCATGAGACCAAACATTACTTCAATGAATACGTGATCAAAGGCGACAAACTACACAGACGCTTAGGGGGCAAACAGACTGCGTGGGTAATACCACGCAATGCACGAATGCAAATATGTAGGCTGTGTCACGACGACGCCGGACATTTAGGCGTCGAAAAAACTCTAGAACGAATCAAGCGTAATTATTGGTTCGCAGGTATGAGGCAATTTGTGACGAAATATGTGAGCAGTTGTCTAAGCTGTGCATATTATAAGCATACGGTAGGTAAGAAGCAATGCAAGTTGAGCAGTATTGAGAAGTTTCCAATACTGTTTCACACAATACACATAGATCACGTAGGACCATTCGAAACGAGTCGTAAGCATAATAAGTTCCTTTTTGTATTGGTAGACGCTTTTACCAAATTTACGATTATAGAGCCGGTAAAGAGTCAAAAGACATGTTACGTGGTTAAAGTCCTGACTAATCTTATTCATTTGTTTGGAGTTCCAAGCAAAATCATAAGTGACAGAGGAACCGCTTTTACGTCCCAGGCATTCCGGATGTTTTGTGATAACTACGGAATCAAACACGTGCTAAATGCAATAGCAACCCCACGGGCCAACGGATAGTGTGAGCGATATAATCGAACGATTATACAGGCGTTGGCTACTACGACGGCCGGACTGGATCCTCGTGATTGGGACACCGTTGTTAAGCAAGTGCAGAGTGCATTGAACACGGCCCATAATAAGGGCATCAATACCACTCCAATGAAGGCACTTATTGGATACGACACTAGGAGTGCTGCGGAAGCACCGTTGTTGTCCCAAATCCAGGATGTGGTTGATCGTTTGGATCTGGATGAATTGCGGGCTGATATCAAGACGCACATCAGTCAGGAACAACGGGCGCAAAAGGAACGTTACGATAAAACGCGCCAAGACGCTAAAAGATATGACGAAGGTGATCTGGTGCTAGTAAAAATTACCAGTGATCTAGCGACTGGGAGCAGTAAAAAGTTACATCCTAAGTTCAAAGACCCGTTCCGAATTCGGAAGGTACTTACCAACGACCGCTACGAGGTTGAGGACCTAAGGGAAGGACGTCGACAGAGCAGAACGGTCGCGGCCGCTGATTGTATGAAGCCCTGGATTACGGTCCATGAATAGTGGGTCATCGATCAGTTAATACGGACTGATCTCTTCGGAGTCAGTTAATACGGACTGATCTCTTCGGAGTCAGTTAATACGGGCTGATCTCTTCGGAGTCAGTTAATACGGACTGATCTCTTCGGAGTCAGTTAATACGGACTGATCTCTTCGGAGTCAGCTAATACGGGCTGATCTCTTCGGAGTCAGTTAATACGGACTAATCTCTTCGGAGTCAGTTAATACGGATTGGTCTTGTTGAGCTAGTTAGCACGAATTGGCCTCACCCGAGTCAATTAATGTGGGCTAGTTTAGAGTCAGCACGCGACACTAAAACAACTGTCACGATGATTATTATTGGAGTGATGGAAATCACTTCAATCAACGTCCGTAAATAAAGGGACAAACATTCAATGCGAACGGAGAATTGTCCGGACGAGGTACAAAAGAGACAGAGGACAGACAATTAGCAGCAACCAAGGCGATCGTCAGCAGGGGATGTCTGAGGACAGACACCAAAGCAGGAAAGGCCGAATGTAAGAAAATGCTGGCTATGGGCGCGCGGAGATGCCCGGAAGGGGAAAGTCAGCAGAGAAGCGCGCCAGCGGGACGTCGGCGTAACGGAAGGACGACGGGTGGGGAGACACTGAGGAGGAAGGGCGCGTCAGCGTGTAGAGACGTGTTCAAGCAAGCGTTTGTTTTAGACGCATAGCGTTTTGTTAGCGAGAAATACTACGTATTAGAGACGAACGAATATTACAAATAAAGGTTTTACTACGATATATACATTATATTTCTAACATTCACTTCTTTTCTTTATTTTTCGTCTTCTTTATTTTTTTCTTCTCTTTTGCAGTCTTTTCGCTATTTTATTTATATCTGTGCTATATTCTACTCTCTTTCTAAATATTATATTTCTTATTCAACATGGAAACGTGTGATAAAGTGAAAAAAAGCCCATAGCAAAAGTTTTCACAAGCTTGGCTTAGCGACAATCGCTATAAACTTTGGATAC
Source organism: Harpagoxenus sublaevis (assembly GCA_030770355.1). Classification (NCBI taxonomy): domain Eukaryota; kingdom Metazoa; phylum Arthropoda; class Insecta; order Hymenoptera; family Formicidae; genus Harpagoxenus; species Harpagoxenus sublaevis. The sequence goes on from JASTWR010001117.1 coordinate 30,121, forward strand.
GCCAAGTGCCATCTGATATCACTCTTTTTTATTGCAATATATGCAATAAAAACTTTTCGTGTTCATCACACGTTTCCAGGCATGCGGATTCTGCGTGTCATAAAAATAATATGAAAGAAAATGTTTCGTCAATTAAGTTAAACAATTTTGTTTAATTGTAACAGTATAATTATATTCTCCTCAACATTGACGCGATCCGACTCGTCGGGAGTTCTTTTGGCGTATCTGTAACATTATTATATTGTATAAATATGTTATGTTGATGCTTAGAATGACTCAGGCGAACAGGAAACGTATTATTTCGAAAATCTTAGAGGCGAGAGACAGTATAAAGGAACTATCGGTGGGAATGAACGACCCGTGTCAGCAATTGTAAGAGCGAGGAGAGGACAGCGATATCAGCCACACTCAGACTCAGCTCATAAGGCGGACAAGGACGCCAAACCAGCTGTCGCCGGTGAAAGCCGGGAAATTGACGGGGCTGCCCGAATATCATTAGGCCCACCGGCGAAATTAATGAGACGCGCACGCGCCAGCTATCAAAGCGGCCTAAGCCGGGCCTTCGCCGGAGCACCGGATTGCCGGAAAACTCACTCTCCGGAAAGCCGTGCTAGCGTCACTATATTTGTAATTCCGGGAGTCGTTCCCCCGAATAGTCGGACCGCTGTTTCTCATTGAATTGTGCGATACTAAACGCTGTACTTCGTCATTGAAAAATATTAATCATTAAGTATATAACCACCAGAGTTTGTCGAGAAGCTCCTGTCGGCAACTGTGAGTATCATAATAAATCTGTATTCTCTTGCCTGAGTCATAATTATATAATTTAACCATATAATCTTAAATATGTGAATTAATAATAAGCGAAAGTCTAATTCAGTCATATCTGAGGGTCCCTCCGACCATCCACCCCTGAGTTTTGTGTACACCCCTTTTGCTAATTTTGGAAAAATTGGCTGGCGCCCTGTAAACGTTTCTTTTGTAAACTTAGAGCCCCGACGGCTACGGACCCGGCTGTGTCGGGTGAAGGCTGTAATATGTATAACTACTAAATTATAAATAAAATTAACGATAATACATTGGTAATAATTAATAAAATAAAACAGCCTGTCTCATTTGGCGCCCAACGTGGGGCCCGTTGGAGATTTGATATTAATAAAGTTTAGAGATTTTCTTAAATAAAGTTAAATTAAATCCAGTGGAGAAAATATTCAAGTTAAATATATTACTGAATTCCATGCGTAATATTTAAACGTTTGGATATGCCCGAACCCGTTGCGTGTTTATACACACTTCTTCTATCTCATGTCAATATTGTGTTTAATTTCAATAATGTTTCAATGTTTCCTGTGCTTTGAATTCTGTACTTTCATACCCCAATGATATGTTTCTCGTAATTTGAATTCCTTGTATTCCCACGTTGCTCAGTATAATTTATATTACCCCGACTTATGAATGTATGCACATTAAATATATTGAGTGAAAATCAGTGAAATATAAAGTGACTGAACATACTTACACCGGGAATCGGGCGAGAAAAAATTCTTTCGGGTGAACTACGTGTTCTTATAATCTATCCCTGAACATTTATACGTTAATTATTAATCGGATTATCGAATTACCAGTCGATTACGTAGAATTACGCGAGGCTTCTTCGGAAGAGAACTTTAGCAGTACATATAAGGTCATATTGGTATGACTCCTTTATTCTTTTCGCTACTTAAGAAAAGTATGCCGATGAATACTAGAAGTAAAAAAGTAGAGACTCGCAGTTCTTCTCTACGACCTGATGAGACGGCTCTCTTGTCCCAGGAAGGGGGGGGGGGGCTTGTCGGATAACGGATTGACCGAGGGAATTGCTAATTTAGGGGACGATCAGGCGGCAATAGATCCGTCGAAGTCGGTTCCAGATGACGCGGGTATCTCTATGCAGTCCGTATGAAATAATGTGGTGCCGCCTCCTATGGCGCGGGGGGGCGGAACACCGTTATTATCAGGAAGAGGTCGCGGAAGAAATACTCCGGTATTAATTGATGTAGAAAGATTTACGCCTATAGAGAGAGGGGCGATAGGTACATTACGTAATGAAATACAAAGTGTTAATGTTAGATTGACAGCGGTCGAGAAAATCGGGGAACAAGTCGATAAGTTAGTCGTAAATAATTTTCGTTTGAACAAAATAATACAGTAATACTCACATGATAAATTTAATTAAAACTTTTATGGAACAAAATATTAGTAATCCGTCGCGATTTAAACCACGGTCTGAGAGGGGAGACGCGACCGGTAATGTAACGCCATTGGGGGGGTCGTCTGTTTATTCCCCGGGTGGCGAAAATCTAAATGAAGGTGAAGAGACAATAAGACAAGCTAATCAACCAATACCCTCGTGTCAATTAAATAGTCGAGAGGGGGCCTTCGTAGCTTACGGAAGAAACCAGGAAAGACCGTCTGTCGTCAGACCTGAGAATTTTGGAAGAAATAAAGAGAACGGGAATCCGGATATACCAATAAGGTATGAAGGATCTGTAGAGAGAGAACTCCGTAAAGTTCATTTTAATGATAAAACCGGGAATATATCGGGAATAAATCCGCTTGTAAATCTTGCCAACCCCATAACGCTACCACAAAGAGTAACAGTGATTTACTGTTTACCAAACGGAAAGACGGTAACAAAGGAAAAACTCATGTTGGACCATGAGTATAGTCAATTATTAGAGACAGATTCGAACTCGAAACCGGTACATAACAGAGATGTTATTAGCTCGCAAGGTCAGGATAGTCTTCAGTTAGGAGTTGAAACGCGCAGTAGAAATATAAAGAATCCTAACAGCTAGTGTGTACGGCTTCACGGAATCTTCGTCACGGCACTCGAATAGCCGACAACCGAAAACAATAACACGGGATACTTTGTCGTGGCAGACAAGCGACTCGAGCGATAGTGGCGAATATCATCGTTCTAACCGCGAATATTACAGAAATAGTCGAACGACCTCACGTACGCCATCGCCGTCTCACTCTAGTAATTGGGATTACAATCCGGGAATGAAGATAGGTAGAATCGTTAGCAGCTGGAAAATTAATTTTCCCAAGACGGAAAAAGATCCAGATCAATTTTTGCTTATTCTGAAAGACCTATTAAGTACTAGCAGGATAAATAAAGACATATTCGTTCCATGTTTAATCACCTATTCGTTCCTGCTTAATCACCCCTCCCCCTTTCCAAAGAAGTCGATCTCTTGAACTCATTGTTCTTCCTTGTTCACCAATATTATATAGGTCTTGAATCATAAAAAGATTCTGCAGGTCCTTTATCCTTATGGTCCTAAACCACTATATAGCGTGTGAGGATAGCGTACCTATATTCATGGATTCAATGCTCTAAACTCTGAATGACAGTGTGCCCAAGCTTGCATCGCTTTCATTTCTTGATATATTCTAGGTGATATTCTTGAGAAGATTTTGACGAAGTTTGGTGATGTGACCATTTCAGGAACATTGTCAAAGAAAACCACAATCATCGAAAAATGTCGATCAAATTCCTTGTAAATCGCTCCCGTTCAAAGTGTAATAATTCATAAATGATAAGATTTAAGATCATATATTATATATTCTTTCTTAGGAAATTATGAGACCTATATGGAGGAACAAAATTTTTCCCCAGTCTTCTTTAAATTTAAGGAGGGCCAAAAATGGCCCTTATTGCAACATTTTTTTTAGATTATTGTGCAAATTTTGATAAATGTTAATAAATATTTGCATAACTTATATCTAAATAGTATTTCAGCGAAACAGCAGCGTCAAGGCGAATTATCTTAACGGAATATTTGCAAAATTAAATTTAGAAAGAAATTGCGACATAATTGAAAATTATATTTAAGTTTTTTTACGTGTTACTCCGTATTACGTAGCATATTCCGTGTTTACTATAAGGTCGCCGTTAAATGACGTTCTTTCTTGTATATAAAATATAAAATATGATAAACAGTGATATACATATATGTAACTGTTATGTATCGGTGTTTTCTGGAGTGATTTTGCTGCTTAATGTTGAAATAATTGTGCAAAATTTAAATCTAAAATTTAATTTATCAATTTTTGTGCAAATATGATTCAGAAATTTCCTGCCGGCAAAATTGCTGCGTTATAGCAAATGATCTTATTGTTAGTACAATATAATTGTGAAATTTCTCTCAATTGAATGATGTAATTATTGTACAATATTTGCGCAATTTTCTTATCAGGGAAGATTTTTAATACATTGAATAAAATCAAGAAAGGGAATTGGCATGAATTACTTATAACACTGAAAGAAAATCAGTAGGAAATATTAAGTTGCAGAATTCATATATATCCAATTATATTTTTTGGTAAATTTTTAGATCTCAAAATCAGAGTGTCTTAGATACCTGTGATATCGTGGTGGGTGTTGGCGGCAAGTATGATCCTTCCAGGCATTGATACGATCAATACATAAGGTAAAACAACATACTTTTTAATGTTACACCACTAAACAAAATCTCTCTGTTTTTGCTACATTGTTTTTATTATTTATTTTTGGTAAATCTCATTTAGTTCTTGAAGTTGCATTTGAATTATATTATAAAGACGCGTGCGTGGAAAACCGATCGTTTGAACGTCATACATAGCAACGGTATGATCTTCTCTTTTCTACGGCGGATACCGGTGAGCTCACCACGCGGTCGATAGAGATAAGGCCATCACACACAAAATGCATAACGTCGCATAAGCATAGCATAAGACCGCTGGACCAATGAGCATCTTATGTAAATTAATATGGCGACTTTATGCTGGATGCTCATTGGTCCAGCGGTCTTATGCTATGCTTATGCGACGTTATGCATTTTGTGTGTGATGGCCTTTAATCCGAAATTGAGATAAATCTATTATTTAGATATGTAAGTACTTTGCGTTTATATTTATTAATATTTATTGTGTTGCTCAATACCGATTTAATAACAATAATGTATGAGTTATGAGATAATAACGTTTACACGTAGAGTCACATCTGTTACGTTGTAATGTTCTTTGTAAGACTAATTATATATTGATTGCCCTATTAAACTGTTTAATGCAAACTATTTAAATAGTACACTGCGTTTCTCGTTTAAATTTCAACAATTTTATTATTATTTTTTTGTATCAGAAAATTCCAGGAATCGGTGAGTACCGTTATGAAGAACCTAGGGTACAATTGGACAGGAAAACTAAGCAGTGCGGGACTGATCTACTGCCATTTTGGTCGTGAGATATTGAGGAGTGTACTTTCGGACGTAACAGAGGACGGAGTCATTGATGAAATCTTTAAGATTATTTATGACACGCTAATCAAGGAAATCGATGCTGTAACTAACCATAAACAAATGTACGATATAGAGCCATTGCAAGTGGACCTTGTGATGTTACATGCTGCGTAGTATGTACGCTTCTCTAAAATTATTGCATCTACATTTGTTTCAGGTATCGATCAAATACCGATTTAAGTGCGCGCGTTAGCAGACTTAATTGTCGGTGGTACAGCCAGAATATGAATTTGAATTTCGAAAAACAGTTTGAGGAAGCCATGGCTTTGGTTCGGGAGGAATTTTTGGAAATTGTGCGCAGCACCAAAAACATTTGGTTACCGGCAATTATAGGGACCCTCTAGTAAGGGATGAGCAAACAGGTCAACTGGCTGCGGATTGGTCGCCGCCATTGGAGGTACACTTCCGTGTTTCAAAACGGGCGCGCTAAGCTTTTGTATGTATATATAAATCTGACTATGAGTACCGGCCACAAACAATTGACAATTGACAGTTGCATTCAGCAGCAATCGGCCTTTATTTTATATTATCGTCCGATTGAGCTCGTTGATCTGTTTACTTTTACGATATAAGTAGTTGATTAATAATACACACAATTGCAATGCGAACGTGCACTGCTCGTAATTGCCGTAATAATACCAGAAATGGTCACAAACTGTTTAATTTTCCACGATCTCCTTCCCGAAGAAAAAAGTGGACAGATAATGTTGGCTGTCCTCAACAAAAATATCTTGTATTATGCGATGTAAGTTTTAAGTATTATAATTTTAAAGCTATTTTTTATTTGTCCTTGTGAGCCCTAATTTATTATTTATTTATTTTAATATAATAATACAAACATATTTATAAAAATAATATACATAATTATTACAATCATTTAAGTTATTTCCGAATATACGATATAAATATACCTATTATTTAAGGTTAAATATTTATAATAAACATTCAAATGTCACTTTTGTATTGTATTGTATCTGTTTAAAACAAATACATATTTTGTTCTCATTGAATTCCTTTATTCTTTATTTGTAGTTATTGTTTTCAAAGTACTTATTGCTGCGAGCACAGTTTGAAACATCGCGCTGCGATTGCTTCGGTCCCTCAAATGGCGGCGTATCCGGCGTGTTTGCTCATCCCTTACTAGAGGGTCCCTACCGGCAATAGACATCGTGCGACACGCTGTGGAGAATCGATTCAAAGTAAGGAAAACTCTTTCTCTATTTGTCTTTTCGTTTTGGATATATTTTCGATTATCGTTTAATTTAAAACATTCTTGTAAGGTTGATTCGAGCGGAGAGATAATAGCCTTGTCGCAATATGTACCGTGTAAAGAGTATCTAATTGATTTGGAAGAGGACATCAACGTGTCACCATTAATAAAATACGTCATTTTTGAGAATAAAAACTTATATTGGGTTGAGTGTATGCCAGGAACGCTGAAAAGTTCCGTGTACAAAATGTTATTGCCGAAAGCGTGGGGCGGTTTGCGCACTGATGCCCTTGTGGAAACCTGTGGAATTGAAGGCGCCGTATTTGTGTCTGCCGGTCGGCACATCGGCGCTCACAAAACTAAGGACGGTGCAATGGCCATGGCGCGGAAAGCGCTCAAAATTGGGAAGACCATGCAAGGTGTAAATAATGACGTTGTCTAGACCATTGATTTTTTTTAGAATTCTTATGATGTTTATTGAATATTTTTTAAAAACATTTTTTTAATTAAATGCAACTTGATCGTGTACATTTCGTTCTTTCTACACACATTGAATTACAATATAAAAAAATCATTTCATTTTTTGAATTGTTGTGCATCAAACACTTTCGAATATATTCAATAAGAACATACCAAACTGCACACACGTTCCAGAAATTAGGTATTAAAAAAATGGCTTGTTCATTGCCAAAGTTTCTTTAAATCAGATCCATATCAAACATGGTACAAGTTTCTCTACATGTTCTTTTGCGATCGGGAAGAGATAGCTTGATTTTATCGATACGCGGTTTCCAATGGTTGCTTAATTCGTCAATCAGCGCGCAGCGCGGCTGCTTGTAGACCGGGAGCCAGCGACAATAATCATGTATGATCGGTACCACGACGAAACTTTTTAGGACGATAGCCGGTGTCATGCGGAACACGAAAACTCAAGTATGGCGGCCTGCAGGTGTCGCCTTTGCGCAGCGTAATTTTTTGAATGTGTTAAAAAAACTGTGCCTTTTGGGGAATGGGCACCAATCTGATTCTTTCTGACTGCACTAAGAAAAATTTCTGGTTCGTTCATTTTCCACCAGATATTCTGGTTAAATCTACCAAAATCTGGTTAAATTAATTAGAATTCTAGTTGCATTAATTGCAATTTTGGTTACATTAATTGGAAATTCTGATTCGTTCATTTTCCACCAGACTACTGGTTGAATCTACCAGAATTCCTATTAACGCAACCAGATTTTTTTTTCAGTGTGGAAATTAAGGTAGGGTCCAAATAAGGACCATATAATATTTGCCTGATTTAGTTGTCAGGAACTGATACTATTGCCTTATCGGTACCTGAGTAATCGTGTAACGCAGTTTTCCTATAAGGTCCTTATAAGTTATCACAATCAGGCCCTTGTAAAATTATATTAGGTCCTCATAAGGGAAATATATGTATAGTCATGAATAGTGTAATTTAAAGAGGATCTGATAATGAATATAATATATATATTGTGATGTAATTTAAATTTTTTAACATTAAACATTATTTATTATTAAACATTATTATTAAACATTATTATTAAACATTATTATTAAACATATTATTAAACATATTATTATTAAACATTATTATTAAACGTTATTTTTTATTAAACATTAAAATTGAATTACATTAACATTGTATTAACATTAACATTGTATTAACATTTAAAATTGTATTAAACATTAATTATATTTATTTTATAATTGTTGAACTTTAAAAACAAAATATACGTGAAAACATATCTGAGGGTTGGGTAGTATCTACTGTGACGGGGCAGCTCCGCTGCACGTTGCAGCGTCCCCGCCGCCGCCACGGGGCGCGGAATTGTGCTCGGGGGCGAGCCGGAAGAGCAGCGCGAAATCTCCAGGGGGCCTCGTCGTTAATTGATAGCGTATTTATTATTATTTTTGTTTCTTTTGTTATTTTTGTAATCGCGGCACCTCGCCGGGGCACACCGGCGAGAACATCATCGGCAGCGACCTTGCGGGCATCACGGGGGAGGAGCAGTGCGAGGGGCGAAGAACGCTCCAGAATTCAGCAGCGCGGAGACAAAGGATCGTCACGGGTCACGCACAGGGGAGAGAGGGGCCAGACTTCGACCGCGTGGTCCCGGCGTGAAGACGGGAACAATGCCGGCGCTCTGGATGCGGGAGGGCGGAACGACCCCGCCACGACGGCGTTACGCCGTGAAGCGGCGTGATCGCCAAAACGGTTACGACTCCGACCTGGAGGTCGCGAGGAGGGACGTCCCCGCGGCGAGGATGCCGTGAGGCGAACCGGGGCGTCCGACCCGCTCGCATCGAGCGCCCCATCGATTAATTATCGCGGAATCGCGAGGCACCCCGCGACGGATCACGCGAGATTACGTTACGCGAAGTGTCGCGGCGTACTTGCGGGATCGATCCCCATTGGCCCGCGCTATCGCGCCACAGACGTACGCACCCCCTTGGTGGGGCGCGTCGTCGATCCGCAATCGAGCGACCGAAGGAGCGATCTCTTTCGGTTCGCCCCCTCGACGAGTCAACTTGTGCGTACGGTAGCCTGCCGCGAGGAATAAGTGCGGAAAGAGCCCGATTGAGTTTCTTGGAGGATATCCGGACGAAGGAGCCAGATTTAGTGCCGGTGAGGTTGCCCCGAGTTTCTTTATCGTACAGCCACGGGAAAGCCGTCGGGTCGCGTTCGCGTTTTGTTGCCGACTCGCGTTAATGCCGTTTTTGTGAATTTTGGTGTTCGCTCGCCGTGCACGGCGCAGCACAATTATTTGGTGATTTCGCGGTAGCGATCGGCATCGAGCGCGGAGGGCCCCCTTGGCGATCGCGCGAGCTTGTGTGTGCAGGATTAGGGCCTCGCGGATTCGCGTCGCGGAGCGACCCCCTTGGAGATCGTGATCGCGGGCGTGTGCGGAGACCTTCGGCGGGGCCGAAGGGCGAGATATCGCGTTCGCGCGGGCGGCATCTGGGAGTGGCCGCGTATTAGACTCGTGTGTGGCGTGCGTTCTCGGGTTCGCGTTGAGTGTGGCGAAAACACGTATCTGCTCGCGTACCGTGTGAAGTCCGGCGTCCTAACGACCGACTTTGAGTGCGCGTTGAGTGTGGCGTAAAAACGTATCTGCTCGCGTTCCGTTAGAGTTCGACCCTTTTTGGCGTTTTCGATTGCGTAGTGCCGTCCCGAGTCGTGCCCGCGTTCGCGCTCGCGCCTCCGCCGCCGCGCCCCCGCGTGCGAGTCACGTCGCGCCCGCATACCGCGTGTTTTTGCATGTTGCTCGCTGCGTATTATTTCCGTGCCGCGTTCTGAGGATATTATTCGCGACGCTATCCCCTCGTATTACTTGCGGTATCGTTTCGCGATATTATCTTGCGTTATTCGTCGTGATATTATCTCGCGTTATTATTTGTGATTATTTGGCGTTATTAGTCGCTGTAGTATTTCGCGTTATTGTTTGCGTTATCATTTTGCGTTACTTATTTGTGTTATTATTTTGCGTTATTAGTTGTATTTATTTGACGTGGTTGTTTGCGATCGTATTTTGCGATCTTCTTTCGCGTTGTTATTTGCGATCTTTCTTTCGCGTTATTATTTGCGATCTTTCTTCGCGTTATTATTTGCGATATTCTTCCGCGTTACTGTTTATATTGTCTCTCTAGTATCTTGTGTTTCTCGCTGCCGCGTATTTGTTTTGCGCCATTATTCGCGTTCGATACTCTTGTGTATTAGATTCGCTTTCGAATATTATCTCGCGTTCTTTGGATTATTTCCAATATTATTGTGTTATTGTTCGCGACATTATTTATTATTATTATTGGCGATCTTAATGGCGATGATTATTAATTGCGATATTAACGATATTATGTTTGCGTTGTTTGCTGCCGCGTATTAGTTTTACGTTATTACTCGCGTTTGATATTTTGTATTAGATTCGCGTCCGGACATTATTCCTGGGTATTGTTTGAGTCGGAATATTAACTTTACGTTACCCTGGTTTATTCGTGGCGTTATTGCGACTGCCGTTCGCGCTACCCAGAGTCTTTCTCGCGTTATTGTTAAGTTACGGGGTAATTTGGTGATTTGCGTGCCCTATTGCGCCCGTAATTGCGTCGCACTTGCGAAGAGCTCACGCTGAAACGGCGTAAAAACCACTGACGACAGAACAGAACAAAGTAGACCGGAGTTGATTCTCCGAGTCTAATCGATAGCGATTTATTGCGATCCCAGCGTGATTATCTGTTTTTTGGACGAGTTGTAATCTCGCAAGAATACGTGGTCGCGCCCCGTTTGGCGCACGCAGAAATTATACTTGATCGTTGACGTTTGTGTCGTTATCATTTGTATTATTTACCGACTTACGCTTTGATTGCGCGAGATATCGCGAATGTTATTTAAATCTCATTGGTTAGTTTTTTGTTTGTTCCGTAACGATCCAGAGATCCTTATAATTTAGTCACTCAACCGTTTTATAAATTCCAATATATTTTCCGTCTGATCTTACGTTACTCGTCGCGTAGTATTCATCGCGTACGCTCGCGCTTGATATTACTTCGCGTCCTTCTTTAGTTTTTGTAAACGAACTTGATTACAGTTCGATAGGCGGGGGCGATTGCCTCATTTAACGTTGTTATTATTTCTCGGATCAATTTAACTATTATTATTAAAATTACATTTATTAAACAACTGTTTCCACCCTTTTCATTATCCGATACTAGCAATAAACTATCCGTTATTTTATTATATTCTACTGTGTAACAAATTATTTGGCCGTCATCCCGTCGTCCTCTTAAGCTGCCCTGCCTTGCCCCGCCCCTCTGCCGTTAGGTCGAGCTGGTCGGCCTTCGCACGAATAACTAAATTGGAGCTTCGTGAATTATTACTTGCGTTTTGGCGAATTTTGGCGAATCGGAGCAATTAAATTGTCGTAACAAATAAGTGGAGAATTGTTGTATTTAGTGGACGCGATCTGCCGCGTCTGGCGCCCAATAATTTGTTTCGCGAGTCAAAGATTTCGTGCGAGGGACCCATTCGAGAGGCCTGACACCTGACTCTCTACCGTCCCCTTTTGATCCGGCTTGCGCCCGCGTGCAAAAAGTCGTGACACTACATACATATGTATATACCCAGATAACATTTTGACGTCATAAAGACGTCTAAAAGACGTCATAAAAATCCCTAGACGTCTTAAAAAGATTTCAGAAAGACGTAGTTTAAACGTCTTGTGTCACTATTTACGACGTCTTTAATACAATGCATTAGGACGTAGATTAGACATTATTTTAAGACTTTTTTATAGACATTTAAGACGTTTTTTAAACTTTTTTTATAGACATGCATGTTGTCTGGCTATAATTAAGAAAAATACGAAAGAAGAGCTAGCGTTGTACTTGTAGCAATTAATATACTATTATATATTAATCCAAAAGTATATATGTATATGCCACTGTATTATAAGAGAGTATAGACTCCACGATATAACTGATACAAATTGTGCCGTACTTATATAACATCGCTCATCGTATTTTTCTTACGAGAAACTTAAAGCCATTTTTTCTAAGACGTCATACAGACGTATTTCTAACAAAGTCTGAAAGACGTTTTTTCTAAGACGTCATATAGACGTATTTCTAACAAAGTTATAAAGACGTCTTTTTTAAGACGTCGTTACAACATCATTAAGACATGCGTGTTGTGTGGGTAGATACTACCCAACACTGTTATTAATATTGAATTTAAATATTTAAAATAAATTATCACTCATCAGTATAATCTGTATAATCTTCTTCAGCACTGTTACGCTCGGGCGTAACAGTGATACGCTCGGGCGTAGCAGTGTTATGCTCGGGCGTAGGAGTGTTACGCTCGGATGTAGCAGTAGCATCTTTGGCGTTCTTTCGACGTTTCGTCCGTTTTCCGTTCCAGTCTTTTACATTATTTAATACTGCCTGAATCGCTTGCTTAAATTGCCTCTCAGTTAACGGATTATCATCCTTTTTAAATCTTGTTGATACAGCAGCTAGAATATAAAGATAATACAAAATATTTAATTATAATATAAAACAATTTTTAATTTCCACATTTAAAAAAATTGTAATTCTAATAAACACCTTCTATGCATTTATAAAAGTCTGTCCCTTTAAATATACTTTTTCCAGGGACTTTTTTGACGGCAGTGAAATTTTGCGCAACATTTTGGCACATGTATTGTCGCATAATAGTGCCAATATTACGGGCTAATGCACGACGTTCGTCGATGGAACGTTTTATAAGATAGATCTGAAAAATGAGACCTACAGTTAAACGCGGTTTTGAACGGCAAATACAGAAGGGGTTCTCATGGCAAGATACTCTCGGTGGTTTCCCGTGTAGAAATTTTCCCTAGGCTGTAACCGGGCCCTGAAAGGGCTTCCTTACTTTATTTGAGGCCCATGTTAGGACGCCCACTTTGGCCCCGTTTCGGAATGTCACGCTTTTTTATCTAGGGCCCTTATTGATTTCCGAACTTGGGCCAATATAAAAATTTTAGCTTGAGCCATAATTTCCGACATTCATCCGACATAAAAAAAATTATATCTGTATATCCATTTTTTTTTTCTTAAAATGCAGCCTATGATGATTCTATTGAAAATTAGTAATTTATTAAATGTTTTTTCACATTTAAAAAACACAGTTACCTTGGTGGACTCGAACTCGGGACCTCTGCATTGTGAGCCGACTGCCTTACGTGGTAGACTACTTCTTAATTTGATTAAAGTTTTATATATTATCTACATATGTCATTACCAGCGCAAATATATAATTTTCTAAAAATCATCTTAAGAAACAAATTCAGTTAAAAAAAGAAATAAAATTTTGAATTGGATATACGAATATAATTTTTTTTTAATGGGTGAATGTCAGACTAATAATTTCTTTGGTTAACGCTCGGTTACGTTTATAATATTCGATATAAAAAAATTTTTTTTAAATTACAATGTAATAATAAATTTAAAAAAAATAAAAATTTTTTAATTAAAAAGGGGAAATCCTACATTAAACTGTCTTGGGAGAAAAGTCGTGACCAAACTAGGCTCTGTATGGGCTATAACTGGGAAATCCTACATTAAACTGTCTTGGGAGAAAAATCGTGACAAAACTGTGCCCTGTATGGGCTACAACTAGGAAATCTTACATTAAACTGTCTCGGGAGAAAAATTGTGACCAAACTGGGCCCTGTATGGGCTACAATTAGGAAATCCTACATTAAACTGTCTTGGGAGAAAAATCGTGACCAAACTGGGCCCTGTATGGGCTGCAACTAGGATATCCTACATTAAACTGTCCTGGGAGAAAAATCGTGAACAAACTGGGTCCTGTATAGGCTGCAACTAGGAAATCCTACATTAAACTGTTCTGGGAGAAAAATCGTGACCAAACTGGGCCCTGTATGGGCTACAACTAGGAAATCCTACATTAAACTGTCCTGGGAGAAAAATCGTGACCAAACTGGGCCCTGTATGGGCTACAACTAGGAAATCCTACATTAAACTGTCTTGGGAGAAAAATCGTGACCAAACTGGGCCCTGTATGGGCTATAGTTAGACATGCCCAAATTAAAAACAAAAACTAAGTTCTAACTAGGTCCTAAATGGGCTTGAGTTTGACAAGCCCTTATTTTGGATGCCTTAGTAATGCCCATACGGGGCCAGTATTGAATATGGGATGCCCGGATAAATTTCTACTCGGGTTGCCACGATCGCTACGAAAATCATACAATAGTGTATGTGAATTGTGTGCATAGATGTAATCTATACAATATATAAATTGGGTAATTATGCATATTAAGACCCCACTCGCCAATGACCTTGACCTTGACATATGTTGTCAAGGTCACCCTCCTGAGTAACCTTCAGAAGGTTTTAGCCGGCGGTCATTGTTTACTAAAAAGTTATTAACAAAAAGAATTGAAAATATAACAGTTATTTTGAGTACTAATAGACATAAATGACTAATATTTATGTGGAAATAGTACATGTATGAACGAAGGAAAGTTAGTTAAAGTAGCGAATTGTTGGTATATTGAAAGAAAAGTTAAAGCAGAGAATAGAGAGTATGTGCTTCAACTTACAAAGCCCATACTTGTAAAGCGCGTCACTAACCTATAGATTATAGTGGAGCGCTTTACAAGTGTGTGCTTTGTATGTGCTTCAACTTAGAAAGCACATACTTGTTAAGCGCGTCACTAACCTATGGTTTTGTCAATAACCAACTATTATCTGCTTTAACAAAGATTTAACATGCTTTTGCCATGATTAAAGTAGAGAATACTTGTATTCACGCTTTCTAATATACATAAAATAGTGTATATACTTTTCAATATATCAACTATTCTCTGCTTCAAATAACTTTCCTTTCAATATACCAACAATTTACTGCTTTAAATAACTCCCCACCAAAGTTTTTTTGTTTTTAACTTTTTAATAAACAATGACCGCCAGCTAAAACCTTCTGAAGGTCACTCAGGAAAGTGACCTTGACAACATATGTCAAGGTCAAGATCGTTTATGCCTTTCAATACTCAAAATAACTGCTATATTTTTCAAACTTTTTTGTTTATAACTTTTTAATAAACAATGACCGCCGGCTAAAACCTTCTGAAGGTCACTCAGGAGGGTGACCTTGACAACATATGTCAAGGTCAAGGTCATTAGCGAGTGGGGTCTTAATATGCATAATTATTATAAATTATACTATATATCTAGTATATACATATATGTATAAATATATGTATATATACTCACAATTTTTTTTTGGTATTTTTTATTTGATTTTAATTTTTCATTAAATTTTGCAAATTGCTCTATGCTATCAAATGGCAATTTAATTAAATCATCATCATTTTCTTCGTCTTCTGATGAAATTCTTGATTGAACTTTTACTTGATTTTTTAAGATTGATAAAATATTTTCCACATCTACTGTAAGTTTTAAAATTGATCCTTTAAGAAGAGTTAATTGGTTTTTTAATTCTTTTAATTGTTCTTCCGTTCTTTTGGCAAAAGTTTCTGAAAGTTCTGGAAAAAGTATTTCCCAAATATAAGTAAATTATTTAAAAAATTTTATTAATTATTAATTATTATAATTATTAATTATTTTTATTATTTATTTATAATTTATTTATTTTTTTATTTATTTTTTATTTATTTATTATTTTTTTAATTTATTTTTTTTATTAATTATTTATCATTAGTAAATTATATTTACCTTCATACTCGTAATTGCTAAGATTTGCTATTATAAAAATATAAAAAAATCTTATTAATCTAATAATAGGGTATTATATATAATAAGATATATTAATAATTAAACCACTAGCAATATACATACATACATCTTTAATAATCAATCAGGTAATCTGTAATGTCACATATTTGTCTGTTTCGGAAACATTCCTCGATCCATTTACATTTAACAATTTTTATACATGTTTGCTCACGTGCTTTCACGTTTCTCACAATAGTGCTTGTCTCACTTATGTCTTCTACAAAAACATGCGTAACGGAATTATCAATATTGTCTTTAACTGTACCTGACAGGAAACGAAATTTAAATTTAGCACAACACGATTGATTTTCAAAGAATCCAATTATATCTCTAAATAGCGAATAAGGCGATGTACTCTTGAATAATTCCTTGTCCATTTCTTTTTCCTGCTCACTGGTAAGCTGGTTATCCGCATGCAAAATAATTTGCACAATTAGATTAGTGCAATAATTTATATATATTTATTAATACACTTTAATTTCAAGTACCTCGAAAATAATTGGTTTTGTCATCTTGCCGAATGAACGCTTCAAACTTTCCGCATTTGCGTCAACGATAAAATTATCGTAATATTCATCATAGTTTTCTGCAACTTTGTGTCTAGTAATATCCCGGCTACATAATAATTCCCATGGTATAAAAAATTGTCTAACGAGGCTAAGTCAGATTGATTGGTGACACGTTTAAACCAATCCAAAGTTACAACATCGTATTTTCCACTGTTTATTACTTCTTTCCCTCGTATCTAAAAAAGGAATTTGTTTCTATTAGTTCGATAACTATTGGATGTATTCAAGCTTGAGTTGCGCGAGAACGTACGTAGCACATATATGTATATATATATCCTACCGTTTTATCATTGCTTACTATCACGCAGAAAGTTGTATTTATTGGATTTTGAACTATTTTTGCGCTATGCTGCTGCAGTATTTCTTCAATCTGCTCTTTCGGCAATTCATCGGTGCCATTAATCACGCAAATTTCTTTTGTGTCTAATAGTCGCGTGAGTCGTACTACGCGCTTGCTGTACATCTTTTGACTCGCTGTCTTTTCTAATTGAATGGTATAAAATCATAAGTAACATAATTTCGGTATTCAATATGCTTCGCAAATAATAATAAATTGTTTGTAACTAACCTGACTTTATTCGACACACGGGCGACGCGGCTGAAGGAGGCACGCACACTAAGAAACAGTCTCGATTGTCTCGAATCTTCAATTGCTTTTCTAAGTAAGAAACTCTCATTTTGAACGCAACCGTCTTGTTGTTGATCAGCTTGTCGCCTTGAGTTCGCGAAATTATATTCACGAATATCTACTAACAATAAGATATTTCGGTACTGGCATTCGACGCTCTCCTTTCGCCAAATCCAGTACGGAGATAATTGTAAAATATTGAGATAATTGTAAAAATCCTAATAATAATATCTAATAATAATAGAATATTATTATATTATTTAAAAAAAATTTAGTATTATATCAAGAAAAAAAATTTTAACAGGCAAATATAAATAATCCCTATAAGAACCCGATTATATTATATTAGTAGGTATACGTACTGTTTACCCGCTCGAGTTATCAAAATGACCGTCTGACGACGTTTGCCTGGATATAAGGCTGAATAGCTTAATGAAGGACTTAATTGATGATGTACTATTAGCTTCACGAAACTTTTATATACATTATACTATTATAGGTACAACTTTTATTCGATTAAGCACATGTACATTATCTCGATCAGGACCTAATTATATAACCCTATCAAACTTCTGATAGAACAAGGCTAACATGTCCTAATCGGGGCCTGTTTATGTAACCCTATAAAATTCGGCGTTTGTAATTACTATTTTCCGATAAGGCATGTATACAGGGTCCTCATCAAGACCTGATCAGAATACTTAATTAAACTTACTTTATAACGACCCGCCTTTAGGTAGCGAACGCGGACTAGCTCGCCGGGTCAGGAGTTCGCTAGGTAGGTCCGGAGACAATAAACGTGAGAAGAGTGTTTGATAAGAAAAATAAAGATATAATTTATTATATTTAAATGTCTGAGAATAACAAAGTCTTTGACTAGTATCGCGCGTGGATTGTACCGCTGAGATCCGTCGTGTATCGACTCGTCGGGGATCACTAGTTTATTATAATTTTCATGACTATCGAAATTATATGTTTACAATAAAAGAGAACACCGGTAGGGTACTTCGGAGGCGCGGATGCCCAGTACGTTCGATAATACTTGGATATAATAACTTTGAGCTTATCGGGCGCGTGTACTTCGGAGGCGCGGATGCCCAGTACGTGCAATAATACCTGAATATAATAACGATGAGATTATCGGCGCGTGTACTTCGAGGCGCGGATGCCCAGTACGGTTACTTAATGCTGGAATATAGATCAAATGTGAATTTATCGGCGTGAGTACTTCGGAGGGCGCGGATGCCCAGTACGTTAAATCGACGTTAATTATAAAGGAAATAATACGGCTCGGTGAATATAGATCAAATGTGAATTTATCGGCGTGGGTACTTCGGAGGCGCGGATGCCCAGGACGTTAAATCGACGTTAATTATACAGGAAATAATACGGCTCGGTGAATATATCCCTTAGTAGCACGCGTAGCAGTTTGCGGGTGAGAATATAGGTGATCCCGGTGATTATGCGTAAGGATCCAGACGGCGGTACGGCGTTCGGGAACGTTCGGACATACGGACCGGTCCGTCCCGATTAGCCAGGATTCGTTAGCGTCGGCGACGAGAGCACTCGTCCGAGACGGAGAGCTCTCCACCTCGGTTTTCTGCCTTCGCAGGTATTAGGAACCAGAAACGTTTGTAGGATAAGCAGCAACGAGAGCACTCGAACGTGGACAGAGAGCTCTCGACCACGACTTCTGCTTTCTAGGATCAGGATAGAGTCGTCTTTTAAGCTCGCGTCCCGCAATTTTTATACCGCCGGGGTAACGGTACTTTTGCGCGCCCGGCGTGGGGGTTTGACAGCAGCGCGCACGTGTGTCGACGACCGCGCGGTCGGAGCTGTCAACTCGCTTTCGGCGCTCGGGTCCCGTCGGCCTTGTCGGCGGACCGCTCGGTCGGGCCGCGACGTCTCGAGCCGTTATTACGGCGAGATCGTGTTTTGTAATTAAAAAAATGGGGTGGGCGCAGCGCGCCCACGTTCCTGCCCGGCGGGTGTTCGGCCGGGCGGTGTCCGGCGGGTGTAGCCCGGACAACGATGCGGGTTAGGGGCGCATCGTTACAACTTTCAACCGTGTTATAATTAGCCCGATTGAGTAATAATAAGGACCTAATTGGGTTGGCCTTAGTAAGGCATGCCTTAAGAATACCCGGTCAGGTCCTTATGATATGTCGGGCCAATTTCCAGTCGGGTTGTTTTATATTGTTTATTTGTGAGCAAAAGTACGCGGGCCGTATGCGCCATACCGATATCACGTCGAAAACAGTCCGCCATACTGATGAGAACGTATCGTTTTTTTGGATTTCGTACACTAAGCTAATTTTTTGTGGAGAGCTAGATTTTAATTGTTTATCAACGAATATGAACATGCCATACCGTTTCGGCGTCTCTGAGTACTCGCCATACTGGCGCAAAGACGTCATTTTTTTCACCTCTCTTACGTGCTGCGTTCCGTTCAACTTCAAAAATTAATATCTCTGGTTATATTTGTCGTAGAGAAATCTTTAAAAAAGCATTTTAAAGCTACGGAGATAATATTTTTGAAAAAAAATAATTTGTTACAAGAAAATGCAAATTCCAATTGTTATAAGCAATTGAAATGTTTAATTAATTTTTTCACTAAAAAGTACAATTTTTAAAATTTTTTTAATTTTAAAATTTAATGCTATCTTATTCTCTACTTCATTGAAAGTACACATATTTTTTATTATATAAAGAAACGATAGATTCTATTTTTTATATAATTTTAATGACTGAGATGCCGTGCCGTGCTCGCGTCAATTGCTTATAACAATTGAAATGTGCAATTTCTTGTAACTTAAACTATTTTCTTCAAAAAGGTTGTCTCCTTAGATTTAAATTGCTTTTATAAAAATCTCTGTACGACAAATATAACCAGATATTAATTTGAAGACTTCTTCATTTTTCACTAAACTTGTATTGCTTTAATTGCTTACAATTTTTGCAAAAAAAAATATATTTTTTGGGCGAATAAAAAATACGTATCTGCTTATTTTATGTATATTTCATGTAAATAAAGTTTCACAATCAATTAAAAAAACACGAGGTTATTTTTCGTCCAATTTGACGTGGAATATTGCCCATATGTATAATAATAATTATAATACTTATATGTTGTACATAATACTTATTTTGTTTTGTTTATAAGATACAAAGTAGATAATCGTCTAGAATTATTGTATTTGACATATAGGTATGTATTTTTTGTATATATTTTATTCTGTTTTGCAAGTCCTGATCTGGTTAAAAAAATTTGCTTATGTCTTTGAATTATTCTTATTTATAATACTCTATTTACAATTAACATCATGTCTTATGTACGTCAAAAGCGCCTTGCATAAAGTTTGTGTCGCAGTTTCCAAAACTTCTTTCGTGTGAAAGCCTATACTTATACGTAAAAAGTTCTTTGCTTCACCTTTATATGAAAATCGAGCATCTGAAATCGCTGATACTTTATATTCCTTTATATATGTTGTACATAATACTTTTTTTGTTTTGTTTATAAGATACAAAGTAGATAATCGTCTAGAATTATTGTAATTGACATATAGGTATGTATTTTTTGTATATATTTTATTCTGTTTTGCAAGTCCTGATCTGGTTAAAAAATTTTGCTTATGTCTTTGAATTATTCTTATTTATAATACTCTATTTACAATTAACATCATGTCTTATGTACGTCAAAAGCGCCTTGCATACAGTTTGTGTCGCAGTCTCAAAAACTTCTTTTGTGTGAAAGCCTATACTTATACGTAAAAAATTCTTTGCTTCACCTTTATATGAAAATCAAGCACCTGGAATCGCTGATACTTTATATTCCTTTATATATGTTGTACATAATACTTTTTTTGTTTTGTTTATAAGATACAAAGTAGATAATCGTCTAGAATTATCGTATTTGACATATAGGTATGTATTTTTTGTATATATTTTATTCTGTTTTGCAAGTTCTGATCTGGTTAAAAAATTTTGCTTATGTCTTTGAATTATTCTTATTTATAATATTCTATTTACAATTAACATCATGTCTTATGTACGTCAAAAGCGCTTTGCATAAAGTTTGTGTCGCAGTCTCCAAAACTTCTTTCGTGTGAAAGCCTATACTTATACGTAAAAAATTCTTTGCATCACCTTTATATGAAAATCGAGCACCTGGAATCGCTGATACTTTATATTCCTTTTGACACCATTTGATGAATTTGGTAGCATCCACATCTTTAAAACACGATAAATTTACAAAAAATAAAATACATTATTATAAGTATATATATGATAAAATATATCTAATTAAAAAAGAATACAATATTAAAATTGTAATATATAATTATTTTAGAATTTGGTAAATATACCGATCAGGGGAGCATCTCCCGATGACCTTGACCTTGACATATGTAATGTTGTCAAGGTCATGACCCAGAGTAACCTTCAAAAGATTTTAGCCGGCGCTCGTTGTTTTTTAAAAAATTATTAACAAAAAAAGTTTGACAAATATAGCAATTATTTTGAGTACTAAAAGACATGAAAGACTAATATGTATGTGGAAATAATACATGTATGAACAAAGGAATGTCATTTAAAGCAGCGAATTGTTGATATATTGAACATAGTCCAGTCGAGATAGCATTTGAAATGGAAAAAAGTCCTGGACGCGATTTTCTTTTTTTGTATGTTTTGGAGGGTCATGGGTAGTCTAAATTCGGATTTTCGGGATTCTAACCCTGTAGCGTTAGCCGCCATTTTGATTAGAAGGGTGATTTCGTTTTTATTAAATATCTCGCTTATTTTTAACTTTAGAGTGAAAGTGGTAATAGCCAAACTTGTAGAAAATTAAATTCTCTACAATTTTGGTTCTTATCTTTTTTTACCTAGGATCGATATTTTCAAACTTAAACGCAAAAGTGGGGGTGAAAGATTTTTATTGCATTATCTCGTTTATTTTCAACTTTAGCGCATAAACTATAATAAACAAAGTTGTAGGGAATGAAATTCTGTACAAAGTTGGTCCTTATTTTTTTTTCCCTAGGGTTGATATTTTCGAACTTAAACGCAAAAGCGGGGGAAAATTTTAGTTTTTTTACAATATATCTCGATTATTTTAAACTTTAGCATATAAATCGAACCTTACAAGTCGAGATTGTGAGTTGAAAGCCTTGCCACTAGAGCACACTTTCAACTTACAAATTTCATACTCCAAATCGATCATGCTAATTACACCCGCTCCGATTTACGATTTTTTGAATTTACTTGGTATAATGAAAAACATCTTTTAAAAACTGCATAATTCCGATTTACAACTTTAAGCCAAGGATTCATGCGTGGATTAGGCCTACAGGGGATACCACGCTAAAAAAGAACGCGCCATACTCTACCCCCGTGGTGTGGAAACGATGTTTTTCATTATACCAAGTAAATTCAAAAAATCGTAAATCGGAGCGGGTGTAATTAGCATGATCAATTTGGAGTATGAAATTTGTAAGTTGAAAGTGTGATCTAGTGGCAAGGCTTTCAACTCACAATCTCGACTTGTAAGGTTCGATTTATACGCTATAGTTTAAAATAATCGAGATACATTGTAAAAGAACTAAAATTTTCCCCCGCTTTTGCGATTAAGTTCGAAAATATCAACCCTAGGGAAAAAAGGATAAGGACCAACTTTGTACAGAATTTCATTCCCTACAACTTTGTTTATTATAGTTTATGCGCTAAAGTTGAAAATAAACGAGATAATGCAATAAAAAAATTTCACCCCCACTTTTGCGTTTAAGTTCGAAAATATCGACCCTAGGTGAAAAAAGATAAGGACCAAAATTGTAGAGAATTTAATTTTCTACAAGTTTGGTTATTACCACTTTTACTCTAAAGTTGAAAATAAGCGAGATATTTAATAAAAACAAAATCACCCTTCTAATCAAAATGGCGGCTAACGCTACAGGGTTAGAATCCCGAAAATCCGAATTTAGATTACCCATGACCCTCCAAAACATACAAAAAAAGAAAATCGCGTCCAGGACTTTTTTCCATTTCAGCGACTTTTTCTGTCTATCTCGACTGGACTAACAGTCTTTTTGTTAAAGCAGAGAATAGTTGGTATTGAAAAGTATGTATGTATATGTACAATTTTATGTGTTAGAAAGTATAAATATAAAGTATTCTCTACTTTAAACATTTTCTTTATATATGTACAACATATATAAAGGAATTGTACGATTATAATTGTATATAAACTATCTTTAATTAAACAATTATAATCATACAATTATGGTTAAAGCAGAGAATACTTTATATTTATGCTTTTTAACACGTAAATTGTATATATACTTTTCTATACCAATTATTCTCTGCTTTAACAAAATGACTGTTCAATATATCAACGATTCACTGCTTTAAATAACTTTCCTTCATGTAACTTTTCATACATGTAATATTTCCACATACATATTAGTTGTTTATGTCTTTCAATACTCGAAATAACTGCTATATTTTTCAAACTTTTTGTTTATAACTTTTTAACAAACAACGAACGACGGCTAAAAACTTTTGAAGGTCACTCAGGGTCATGACCTTGACAACATATGTCAAGGTCAAGGTCATCGGGGGATGCTCCCCTGATCGGTATATTTACCTAGAATTTTATATTCGGATTTAATCACTCAATTATACTGTATCATAGGAATTGTATAGGAAAAAGATTCTTTATACCTGATGGAAGATGGATCCAAACGAAATAACCACCTCCTGGTCGTTGATATGAACACCAGTGTGGCAGAAATCGATCCAATGTCCTACAAAGTGTATCTAATCGTTCCTATAAATTGACATTTATTTTATTTTTATTTAGCTTTTATATTATATAATAGTTTAAAAAATATAAGAACAATATATTGTATTAAAATCAATAATTATAAAATTATGAGAGCATACACAATTTGTTTTTATAATTAAATATTAAAGATTTTGCTGTGCAATTATCACTGTTTTAAATTAATGATATACTTTTTGAAGGATAGAATATTTATAGTACAGAGATGATGTATAACATACCTTATAGATCTTTATAATCTTATCCAGATACTCATCTTCGAGATTTTCATGAAGCAAACTTGCAATTACTCCAGAAACATAATGATTAACTCCACCACCACTGCACATTATGCCCCTAAAAAATTAAAAATGTTAAAAACATACAATAAAACGGTTACAATAATAAGTCACAAGATTTTCGCCAATTGATATAATGTACGATTGTACATAAAAGATTAATAATATTCGATGATTAACGTTATTTAGAGACTTTTATGTAAATTGTTAACTCACTAAATGGTTTTACATAATTTACAATTTGTTTTTAATTAACAATTTTTAAAAGAAAAAGAAAGAAAATAAGGTCCCTTACGATGTCTTCACAATGTTCACAACACGCGGACTACATTCAATCCATCCAAAGCGAATCGCTGGTGAAAAGATTTTAGAGAAAGAACAGTTTGATACAATGTTCCCTCCTTTATAATTTGAATTTTTTGGGTCATCATAAGAAAATAAACGTCGTGGCGGAAATCCTTGCCCATAATAAAGCAAATTATACACATCATCGCAGACTATCACTATGGAATTGTTTCGTGCAATCTCTACTAAACGCTTGCATTGATCTACCGAGAAATAAAATTAACTAAATAATCTATGTTGTTAATGTATCTCAAAAAGTATATATTTTATCAAAATAAACAATATGATTTAGCTCTCGAGATATACAATCAATATTACATGAAGGGCAATTAAGAGCAGACGCCGATGATCAAGCGAAAAAATGATGTATTTCTTTAATTACAAGACATACGTTTCGGTCCTTGTATTGGACTCTCCTCAGTGTCAAAAAATATATAATTTTCGTCCACTCTTTTAAAAGTGTGACTGTAAGATAACAAAAATAGACGCGAATAAATTCGAAATAACCAACATAACGGTTAGGACGCATTTTTCAGCTTGCGTAACAAGTCAAAATAAACAATATGATTTAGTTCTTGAGACATACAATCAATATTACATAAAGGGCAATTAAGAGCAGACGCCGATGATCAAGCGAAATGTATGTCTTGTAATTAGAGAAATACATAATTTTTTTGCTTGATTATCGGCGTCTGCTCTTAATTGCCCTTCATGTAATATTGATTGTATATCTCGAGAGCTAAATCATATTGTTTATTTTGACTTGTTACGCAGGCTGAAAAATGCGTCCTAACCGTTATGTTAGTTGTTTCGAATTTATTCACGTCTATTTTGGTTATCTTACAGTCACACTTTTAAAAGAGTGGACGAAAATTATATATTTTTTGACACTGAAGAGAGTCCAATACAAGGAGCGAAACGTATGTCTTGTAATTAGAGAAATACATAATTTTTTCGCTTGATCGTCGGCGTCTGCTCTTAATTGCCCTTCATGTAATATTGATTATATATTTTATTCTTTTATATATATATACACTTTAGATTTTTGTACTTTAAAAATATATATTTACAGCAAGATCCTGCTGTATGCAATATTCAAATTACCAGGCAACAATGTCATTCCGGTTGGATTATGAAAAATTGGTATTGTATAAAACATTGCCCAAAATATTTTCTGATCGTTTAAAAGAAAGTGGCCTTTTGTCTTCTCTTCAATTATTATTTTTTCAAGTGCATCTAAATCTACTGCATCATCCTTCATTGGCACTATATGAAATAATAACAATAATAATAGACACCTTTATAGTTAACATTTTTACATAGAATTCTTTATAAAATATCTGTGTAATATTATAAAAACATAGTCTTTATATTATATTATATTTTGTTTTTATAAATTTAATAGATGTAGACATTACTTTGTTTGTTTTAAAAATAAATAACAAATTTATAATATCATCTATACCTGTGACTATTCGCATTAATGGAAATTGTTTAAAAGCATCAAGAGCAATCATATAAGTAACTTCCTCTACAAAGATAATTCCGTTCGGAGAAAGTATGGTATTTAATAATAGTTGAAGACCGTGC
Organism: Harpagoxenus sublaevis; assembly: GCA_030770355.1. Lineage (NCBI taxonomy): Eukaryota > Metazoa > Arthropoda > Insecta > Hymenoptera > Formicidae > Harpagoxenus > Harpagoxenus sublaevis. Next base: position 56,209 of record JASTWR010001117.1, read on the forward strand.
GATGCTCCGCATGTCAATATTAGATGCTCTCTCATTACGGAATTGCCATACCGTTTGCTCAAAAACTTGGCTAACTCATCGCGACATTCCCAAAGACCCGCTGTGATACCGTATTGAAAGAGATAATATCTTCCTTCCTTTTCTTCTTCTTCCTACGGCAATATTTACTTTTATTAATAAGGATTGCGAAGTATATCAATAAATATTTTAGGATTTCTGGAATAGCGCATGAGAGAAATATTCCATGAATGCAAGCAACAAATATTAATTGTTCAATTATTTAAGTATTGTTGTTACATTTTAAATTAATATAAAAAATATTATTTAAAAACTGTTTTTTATAAACATTTGCTCTTATCAAAGTATTTGTAAATTACTAATTACAATTAGCTTTAATTACAATTTTAACTTGAATGAATAAAATTGTATCTGCTATCAAATTCTGAAAAAATTATATATATTATTTTTTTACTTGTAGAAAAGTAACTTTCTTTTAGCTTTTATGACTCCATTTTTTATGGGTCATAATAATAATTATTATTAATATTAGTTGTAGTTACG